>JAGFNQ010007099.1:0-68455 GCA_024364735.1 Boesenbergia rotunda | reverse complement strand
GAGACTTTCCCTTGCCTTTGGGCTTGCCCTTACCTTTGTCCTTCTGCACCATCAAAATGGGCTTGGCCTTCTTAAGATTGAGCTCAGCAGTTCTCAACATGCTGAGCATCTCAGGCAGGGGCTTGTCAATTTCGTTCATGTTCCAGTTCATGACAAATTGACTATAACTTTCGGGTAGGGACTGCAAGATCAAGTCTGTGGCCAGCTCTTGGCCCAGTGGGAATCCCAATCTCTGCAGATTCTCTATGTACCCAATCATCTTGAGTACATAGGGACCTACGGGAGTCCCTTCTTGCATCTTGCACTGAAACAGTGCCTTAGAGATCTCAAATCTCTCGTGCCTTGCTTGTCCTTGATACAGTTGACGCAGATGCTCAACCATATCGAAAGCATCCATTAACTCATGTTGCTTCTGAAGCTCAGAGTTCATGGTTGCGAGCATAAGGCATGACACATCTAATGCGTCATCTTGATGCTTCTTGTGAGCATCACGGTCAGCTCGCGTGGCACTGGCAGGAGGTGCCTCGGGAATAGGCTGCTCCAGAACGTACAGTTTACGTTCTTGCTTGAGAATATTCTCAAGTTCCTGTACCAGTCCAGGAAGTTTGCTCCATTGAGCTTGTCCTTCTCAAGGACAGATCGCAGGGAGAGAGTATTTGCGTTTTGTCGACATGGCAATCTACAACAATAAAATGCCAGAAAATAAATTATCACATTCCAACTATCATTTAATTAGGCCTTTAATTAAACGACTCTCCCACTGAATTATAGAAATTTTGTAGAATCAAGTCATAGATGTGGTCAAACCACGCTACAAGATTCTATCTAATTTAACTATATATAGTGGGACAAGATCCACATCATACTAAGCCTTGAGTTAGCTTTGGCTAAATCGCCCAAGACTTAGTACGATCGGTAGGTAATAATTTACCGATTACATCTCTATGCAACTCTTGTTTATAGGATTAAAATTTACATTTACATAAAAACTTGAGTTAGCTTTGGCTAAATCGCCCAAGTTTTAATATAAATGCGATTTTATCCTACCTTTCCAACGATTGGAATATGCCTATAGTTAGACTCGATCCGACCGAGTTAACTAGTTTCACTCAATCTGATTGAGTTTGTTCTCACCCAAGCCGTGATAGGCGGGACCAAGATTGTCCCTCCGTACCCTACCAAGATTAAATGTGTTGCTCTGCTTTGGCAGATTCAACAACAACAAATGATCGAGGTAGTGATAGGTATCAAAACTTGGTAGGCATTTACGAGTCGGAGTTGATTTGAATTAGATCGAATCTAATCGCAAGAGAGAGGGTGTATCATATACACAAGGCTCTAATTATTTTACTCTAGCATGCATCACATACAAGCAAACAATAAAATAATTTAATTTGTGATTGGATCATGGCCCTACTACGATCTTCTCAAGCCAATGAGAAGATCGGACGGTCAACCTAGGGTTTCGCTTCTCCAAGCTTCTCCTTTGACCGCCACGTGTCGTCGGCTCCCTCCATAACTCCGTCTTCTGATGGACCATCCATCGTCTTCATTTTGGACATTACAAAATAAGAAAATACAGAAATAAAATAAAAGAAGCCGACTCGCAGGTCGCATACACTATACAACACGCACAACCACAAAAACGGTACGCAGACCGTAATATGAATTACAACACATTCCAATCATATTGGGTTTTTATTGGGCCATGATCATCACAAATCCATACATGATTCCAAATTATGTATTTGAAATAAATTTCTATAATTTTTCGACAATTTTACAATATTATGAGTTACACTTCCGTAACGGTCCCGCTACATGATTTTCGGGCACGATCGCGGGACAATGCCCCTCGCGGGGTTAGGGGCAGCGCCCCTACTCGCGAAATGAATTTCGCGAGTGTCCCAAAATCACCTTACAGCAACTTAAGCCGCTGTCCCGAAAAATTATAGCGAGATCTTTCCGTTTCGGAAAGTTTTTCTCGATCGGTGAAGCCTACAAGTGTCCGAACACTTGTTGCTTCGACTTCATGAGAAAAATACCCATAAATTCTATAAATTTCGAAAAATCACAGAATATTATTTGTCTGTAAATTTTGTATCTAATACAAAAAAAAACAAATTTAAACTCGTACAAGGTTCGCACGTGGCTCTGATACCACTGTTAGAAATTCTAGGCCGCAAAAACCGCTTTTTGCGTTGCGGAAACCCCAGAAGTTCGGCCACGGATCCGTGCGAACATAAAATAAATTACGAGTACGAGTTTAATCTACATTAGATCTACATGATAAGAATCATTACCCTTGACGCGTAGCCCTTCGCTTTCCCGCTTGTCCAAAAGGCCGCCGGATCTCTTAGAGTGTCAAAACAGACACTCCTCTATACGTATCCACGCGAACAAATGAAGATGGATCAAAAGCTTAGGTGTGCTAGCACCCTATAGCTTTCGGCCAAGAGGAGAGGTCGAAGAAGCACTCCCACCAAAAATCAAGAGAGAAGAAGAAAAGCCTCACTACCAAAATGGAACCAAAACCTGGGTTTTGTTTCCTCATGGTGGCCGGCCACTTAATGGCCATTAATGGCCATTAGGTGGCCGGCCATAATGGCTATTAAGTGCCATTAGGTGGCCTTCCATATCCCCTTTCAATTTGAATTCGAAATTCAAATGGGGGAAAACCAAGTCATCACTTGGTCAAACAAAGGTGAGGTGGGTTTTGGTCAAGTCAAACTTGCCTTTTATGGACTTTCCATAAATAGTCAAGTCAAACTTGACTCCATTTCTTCTCCCATGTCAAGTCTAACTTGAAGTGGAACCAAGTCAAGTCAAACTTGATTTGGATTTAGGTCATGTCAAACTTGCCTTTTATGGACTTTCCATATTTAGCCAAGTCAAACTTGACTTCACTTCTTCTCCCATGTCAAGTCTAACTTGAAGTGGAACCAAGTCAAGTCAAACTTGATTTGGATTTAGGTCAAGTCAAACTTGCCTTTTATGGACTTTCCATATTTAGCCAAGTCAAACTTGACTTCACTTCTTTTTCTCCATCTATTTGTCCTTTGCGTGTGACCCTATAGGTTCTTGTAACATTGGCAATGCTTCTAACCTCTTAGAAACATAAGCAATGAGCGGTATCTAGCAACACATCATTGCTACCCAAGTTACAAGAATGTTGAGATCCAACATCACCTTGTGACTAATAATTGTGACTCTCATAATATATGATAATGTCCCTCTATCCATGATATCTAGGTTGACTCAATTGAGGCATAGACCGTGTCATCCTCGAGTCAATCTATATCTTGAACTCCAAGTAGACTCACACTAATCAAATGAGTTCAATATCTCATATTGACTCACTTGGGCATGGCCATGCACTTTGTGGTCTAACTCTATCAAGAATACGATATCGCTCCCGTCATATAGGAGGGATAGATCCCATCTACATCACTCACATCCCTCTCCATAATTTGTTACATACCCAGTAATCGCCTGTATAGTCCACCCATTTACGGGTGACGTTTGACGAAGCCAAAGTACGTAACTCCTTATGTAGGAATCCATGGTGACTTCAGGTCCAAGGACTAATAGTCATACTAATAGCCACATGAGAAAGTATATGACACTCATATAACGATCCATGATACTTTCTCATGGCGGGTCATTCAGTATACATTCTCCAATGCATACCCATGTGTCAACTTGATATCTCTATATCCATGACTTGTGAGATCAAGTCATCATGTTGACTTACATGCTAGCCTCTACGTATTAACATTGTCCTAGAATGTTAATACTTGACTAGGAATTATTTAGAGTAGTGTTCTCTATATCATCTCGCTATCGATTCAACCAATCGATTGATATAGATAAGAACCTTCTACTCAAGGACATTATTATACTTAGTTAATTGACACAAATACACGTAAGTATAATAACCATAAAACATGCCTTTATTTATACATAGGAATATGATACAAATTAGTTCATACAATCATTACATGATCGGCTCTAGGGCTCTCACCAACAGGACCTCCCATATCTGGATTTCTGAAAAACCATTATCAGTAGTTAGGGTTGAGGTTGGAGAAAGTATTTTAGGTGTCCTAAACCTCAAATTATAATTTTTTCTAAAGCTATAGGTGTAGTTTAGTTCCATCAGTGGGTTTTGCTCAAAACCCACTGATGGACCTCCCATATCTGGATTTCTGAAAAACCATTATCAGTAGTTAGGGATGAGGTTGTAGAAAGTATTTTAGGTGTCCTAAACTTCAAATTATAATTTTTTCCAAAGCTATAGGTCTAGTTTAGTTCCATCAGTGGATTTGCTCAAAACCCACTTATGGACCTCTCATATCTGGATTTCTGAAAAATCATTATCAGTAGTTAGGGTCGAGGTTGGAGAAAGTATTTTAGGTGTCCTAAACCTCAAATTATAATTTTTTCCAATGCTATAGGTGTAGTTTAGTTCCATTAGTGGGTTTTGCTCAAAACCCACTGATGGACCTCCCATATCTGGATTTCTGAAAAACCATTATCAGTAGTTAGGGATGAGGTTGTAGAAAGTATTTTAGGTGTCCTAAACCTCAAATTATAATTTTTTTCAAAGCTATAGGTGTAGTTTAGTTCCATCAGTGGGTTTTGCTCAAGACCCACTGATGGACCTCCTATATCTGGATTTCTGAAAAACCATTATCAGTAGTTAGGGATGAGGTTGTAGAAAGTATTTTAGGTGTCCTAAACCTCAAATTATAATTTTTTCCAAAGCTATAGGTCTAGTTTAGTTCCATCAGTGGGTTTTGCTCAAAACCCACTGATGGACCTCCCATATCTGGATTTCTGAAAAACCATTATCAGTAGTTAGGGTTGAGGTTGGAGAAAGTATTTTAGGTGTCCTAATCCTCAAATATAATTTTTTTCTAAAGTTATAGGTGTAGTTTAGTTCCATCAGTGGGTTTTGCTCAAAACCCACTGATGGACCTCCCATATCTGGATTTCTGAAAAACCATTATCAGTAGTTAGGGATGAGGTTGTAGAAAGTATTTTAGGTGTCATAAACCTCAAATTATAATTTTTTCCAAAGCTATAGGTCTAGTTTTGTTCCATCAGTGGGTTTTGCTCAAAACCTACTGATGGACCTTATATATCTGGATTTCTGAAAAACCATTATCAACAGTTAAGGTAGAGGTTGGAGAAAGTATTTTAGGGTTTAGGGATAAAATCTGTAATCGAACTTGGGGGATGAAGTCAAAAGATTATATGGTTAAGGGTGGTCCTGAAATAATTTTAATTCAGGCCCACGGTGGGCCTGAATTATCTTCATTCAGGCCCACCGTAGACCTGAAATAAAATTTATTCAGGCCCACGTTGGGCTTGAAATATCTTTATTTCAGGCCCACCTTGGGCCTGAATTAAAGTTATTTCACGCCCAACGTGGGCCTGAATAAATTTATTTCAGGCCCTCGGTTGATTTGTGAAAAGTCATCCGAGGGCCTGAAATATTTGATAAATAACAAATTCCTCTAATCCCTCTAATTTCATGTTGATTTGTGAATAATCAGATAAATATATGATAATTAAAAAATTCCTTTTAATTTTTATATGTGTTATATATTTGAAATAAAAAAATATACCTAAGTTATATGTAAAATAACTGAAAAAAAAGTTACCGTTTAGGGCCTGAAATCGTCTATTATCAGGCCCAGCAATTAGTCAGCTTTAAAGGGTCCTTGGGTCCCTAGTGGTAAGCAATCGTCTCCTAGATCCTGATTTGTTGCCATTTAAAGTTAGCGTGCTTACCTCCATTGGGGTTGTCGTGGCCGACATCCTCTTCATCGAACTAGTCGAATGGTACGTAACCTAATTTTTTGTTTTTTTCATTTCAGTGTAGTTTTTGCTTCTGGCCTAGGGTTAGCGATTGTTGCCACTCAATGACCGAATGTGAGGAGACCCTTGATGAACGAAATCTAAGTGTCATTTTTCCATCAGTTTCGAATAATTTTTGTTTGATGGTTCCTAAGTTCGGGATGGCTCCGGAAAGATCATCTTCAAAGCAAGTTGCTCCTAAAAATTCAAAGAAACAGCAAGGTCCTGGGGGAAGTCATGGGAAAAAACACCTAACACAACGAAAAATCAAATTGCCAAGCGAGTATATGAGTTTTGCCAACAGAGATCGAACTAAATGAATGAACTGGAAAAGTAGTTTTTGCCATTTCAAAAATTTTATAGATTCTGTTCCACCCACAGCAGCACAAGAACAATTGCTTCGACAAACACCCTTTTCTTGGGTCCTCGACCTCCCCACTAGTTCTTGTGTAAGACCTCAGGTTCAAAATATGTTTGATAATTGGGATGAAGAAGAAAAGAGCTTTGTGTTCCACGGGAAAAAACTCAATTTCACAAAGGTTGACCTATCACTTATTCTAGGGCTACTTGACAATGGAGAGGTAATCCAACTTCATTTGAATGAGGTCTCTAGCTCACTGTACAAGGAATATTTTGAAGATTCCAGTTGTTCTGCAAAGCATTTGGAGAAATTGATATTGAAGTCTACATCCAATGACAAGCTGTACTGTCAGTTGTATATACTGTATTTTTTCCACAGTTCTTTTTTGTGGTACAAGCAGCACACTTACCATTCCAGCAATGCCACTCATTGATTGCGTTGATGATTTTGACAATCTACCAAACTATAATTGGTACAATGCCGTGTACAATTTCATGGCTCCTCAGTTGGAAGCCATTGGAAAGGAGGTCACATTGAGGCATACAGCACATGTAGGTGATACAAGCCAACCGGCCAAGGCTCCCTTGCTCAAGGGATTTCCAAATATTTTGGCTGTAAGTTAGAGTACATCTGCCTGCTAATATATGATATGATGGATACTAATTACTGAATATAATCATGTTGCAGGTTTGGGTTACTGAACATATTAGTATTGCTGCTCCTCATCATCCTCATAGATTGCCAAGAATACTTCGCTGGAATTGGCCTAAGGCTCATGTAGAGAGTATCAAAAGGATGATCGACCGTGTGCCCACAAATTTAATTCTGGTTGATTTAATCCCATTTGATATAGAACTGGATTTAGTACCTCACTACTCTCCTCCAACTGAAGCACTTGAGGTACACAGTGAGGTATTAAAGCAGGCAGCCGAAGGAAGCCAGGCAGCAGAAGGAAGACTACAGGCCTTAGAGAAGGAAGGCTGCAATCAATGTATGGAAAAGCAAGAACATATTGATACCTTACAGCAACAATTAAATGTAGCTCTTAAAAGTTTGGAGGATGTGAAAATTGAGTTGGCAACAGCCGTCAGGGACAAGGATCAAATAAATGCTCAGATCCATAGACTACTTGCTGAAAATGATTCCCAGGTCAAATAAAAAGATGAAATAATTGCTCAGAAGGAGACAATAATTGCTGATAAGGATTCCCAGCTTAAGGAGAAAGATGAACAGTTCAAAAGAATGATAGTTGATCAAGATAGACTCAAAGATAAGGGTGACGAGACAATCCGATAGCTGAGTATACAATTGGAAAGCAAAGGCTCAGATGACCCTCACCCACTTCAAAAAAAAAATAAAATTAACTCAGGTAAGACCACCCAACGAGGGCAAAGGCAAAGAAAAAGAAATTCTTCAGGATGAGGATAAGGATGAGGGAGAGGATGAAGCTGAAGATGAGAAGGCTCCTGCCCCATCAATGTCACAAGCTACATCGCAAACAACACAATCTACAACCTTTACTCAAACAAATTTATCTGATCAACAAGTTGCTAAAGGGAAAGAACTCCAAAAGGTCAAAAGCAAAATCTTGAAGAATGCCAAGACAATTTTTAAGAAGAATAAAGATGCGGAGATTGCAGAAATATTATTAAAGCTTAGTAAATTAAAGTGAGTTAGTTGCTATTGCGGTTGCATCTATTTGTAAAACAATGATGATTATTGTCATTCATTAATAAAATTTATTCATTCACTTTTAAATAAGGTGCTTACATTATGTTGATGTAGGTATCAATTGCAACCAGTATGGTCCAATGGGACGTTTACATTAGATATGCAATCATTTTTGACAATATTTGATTGGAATGACTACACCTCCGGGGATTGCATAAATACTTACTGGACTATTCTTGTAAATGAAGCAAAATTCTGTAACTCACCTTACCACCCATCCATATTCTGTGGGGTGGGTTTTGAGGTAAGTAAATTAGCAACTTGGTTTATATTTATTTTCTAGGATTGAGTCAACTAACACTTCCTTTTTATTTAACATAGGAATTGTTTGAGGTGATACATGCTGCAGCATTTGAACAAACAATTGCTACTGATACAAATAAGGCAATTAGATATATCTTCTGTCCTCAAAATAATGCAGATGATCATTGGCATCTATTGATTATTGACCTGGAGGAAAGTAGTTTCCTTCATTATAATTCTCTCGGCGCCACAGATGGGTACATAGCCAAATATGAAAAAACTGTAAGTTTTCTATTTGATATATAAACCTTTACAAAAACTCTGTGATGACCTAGAATTTTTACTAATGTAATTTCTATATAGGTGGCGTTTTTCAAAAATTTGAACTGGTCATATTATTTCAATTGGAATAAAGGTTTGCCAGAAATATCGGAGAAAGAGTTTAATAAAATTGTAGTACAAGGACCCACCCAAAGTAGATCGTAAGCTAATGTTTTTTTTTGGTTTAACACTACATAATCTTTCATGCTTGAATTTATATGCTAACAACACTGACTCATATTCCTTGCTTCAGGTTGGATTGGGCTTTCTTCATCATGCGGTTTGCTGAAAGTCTGGTCTTTCAACGATCTACCAATTTTAGCCAAAATCAAATGAAACTTTATCGTTTTCAGGTGGATACAAAATAATGAGAGACAAGTTCTGGATGCAAAATCTGTAATTTTTTTTGTTGCTACAATCCATATATGTAAGTGTAATGACAATTATTGTATATTTGTAGTTATAATGTATGTAATTGATATTGAAATCAATGGAGCATTTCTTTCGATCATTAATTTTGTGTAATCTCTAATCTTTAATCTTTAATTGTTGTCGATAATATCAGTAATTTTTTAGGGACCTATTTTGATTTCAGGCCCACGGTGGGCCTGAAATGTCATTATTTCAGGTCCAGCGTGGGCCTAAAATGATTTATTTCAGGCCCAAACTGGGCCTGAAATGCTAGTATTTCAGGCCCATCGTTGGCCTGAAATGATATTATTTCAGGCCCTAACTGGGCCTGAAATGACATTATTTCAGGCCCAACTTGAACCTGAAATGATTTATTTCAGACCCATAGTGGACCTGAAATGATTTATTTCAGGCCCACACTGGGCCTGAAATGCTATCATTTCAGGCCCAAGCTATCATTTCAGGCCCACGCCTTTGGTTGTAAAAAAATTATTTACAGTATGATTAAATATTTATACGCCAATCTTTTAAATAAATGAACATGTTGTGACCACATTTTTAAAAGATAAACAAGAAGGAGAGTACCTAAATACACATTGCATATCACAATTGAATTCCATTCACATCAAGACCTCATATTATCAGAATTTGGCACATCAGGAGGTTTGTATGATGGACCTAGCATATTTGGATTTTTCAAACCTCATTATCAGTAGTCAGACTTTACCTAATTATTGGTATTTTAGCTAGGATATGCTATTTTTCGTCTCCAAACATAGTCCTAATGATTATCTAAAACTGTGTTGATACAGTATCAGCTGGCACACAACAATGATTCAACAAAGCAAAAATCAGAGGGGGTTAAACAACAGATATTTAGAAAACATAGGACTTCAAGTTCCTGAAATTACATTATTTTGGGTTTACAAATCATACGACTTCAATTCTGATATATTCTGCTTATATTGATTGGACACAAGGTAAAATGTATCATAATATTGAATTACTTCTATAAGTCACAACATTAACAACTAGTTTTTTTAAGAATACTATACATTCAATTATCCTCCTTACAAAATAAACACTTCCATCAGAAAATTTTTGCAATACATAAACCAATTAACTCAAGACCTTGGGGCTGGCGGCATTCTACATGTCCTTTTATTATGGCCAAATTGTTTGCACCGGCTGCATTTAAGTTTCACCTTGCCATTGTGTCTTGACTCAATCCGTGCCTTCTTTCGTCTACCAGGCTGCACAAGGCTACGGGGACATCGAACTGTAATGTTGTTTACTCCACTAGGCCAAAACTGCTTGCTTCTACAAGGGTAAATACGATCCATGTAAACCCACTTCCAAGTTTCAGAATAAAAATAATGCTCACAATATCGGAGTGTATCGATGTTCCTGTGAATTATTACAGCTATAGCATGTGAGCAAGGGAGTCCTGAAATTTGAAACTCCCCACAATGACAAAACTTTTTTTCCAAATCAACAATGTATGAAGTGTCTCATGTTTCTACCTCCATTTCTGATTGAGAGTAAGGGTGAACCTTATAAGCTCTAGCTTTCTCTCTCCTTGATTCCATTTCTTTTGTAGCATGAGGTGTCAAAGCAACATGCCATTTGGAGACTTCCTCTCTACGGTTATAGAACCATTGAGCTACCTTTCTTCTTGTATTATCAATTAACATATTTATGGGAAGCTCACGTGTAGACTTAAACAAAGCATTTAAGCTCTCCACACAATTCGTGGTAAGCATTTTGTACCTTCTCCCAGTAAAGTGTGCATTTGCCCACCTTTTAGGGCCAATGTTCTGAAGCCATATATGAACATCTGGATGTTTTTCAAGCATTGTCTGCATTATCATATCATATTGGAGTGTTGTGTTGGCTCGTGCTGCTGCCCAAAACAAACCTACAGCAGCTCTACTTCTAGTATCAGTTACCATATTACAAGACATATGGTGGCAACAAAAAGACTGATGCGCGTTTGTGAATACTTTTCTGACTGCTGATATAATGCCCCGATGTCTATCTGATACTATGGTGAGTGAGTGATCATCGACAGCAAAGAACCTCTTTGTATGCTCCAAAAACCACTCCCAAACAGACCCACATTCTACTTCAGCTATTGCAAAGGCAACTGGGAGAACATTGTCATTACCATCAATCGCCGTAGCAATCAACAATACTCCTGGATACTTTCCTCTTAGGTGTGTCACATCAATTCCGATAAGTCTACGCAAATAAGACCTGAACACCCTTCGGCAAGAACCAAAAGCCCAAAAACAGCTCTGGAACTGATTGTCACCATTCGTGCATAGTGCCACATAAGTTTCAGGATCTCTAGCTCTTAACTCACGCAGATATTGTGGGAGATCTCTGTATGCCTCGTCATAATCTCCAACAACCTTTTTCAATGCTTTCTCCCTAGCTATGCATGCTTTTCTGTATAATATCGTCACTCCAAATCTAGCTTTAATATCTGAAATAATCATACTTGGTTTGTATTGTTCATTATGAAGAAATTGCTCTTCAACAAAAGAAGCAGCAAATGATGAAGAGCATGCATGATGATCAGCACTTTCCCTAACACTTCCACATTGGTATTCCTTTATATATTTTGTAACAGTGAACTCTACTTCCCCCCTTCCTACTACTCTCCATGTACATGGTTGGTTAAAACACACTGCTTTAACTCTATTTTTCCGGGTGTCAACTGGGTTATATCTCATATGCTTAACCATCGCATGTTTAACAAGTGCATTCTTGAATTCTTCTCTAGATGGAAATATCTGCCCCACAAAAAATTCATGCTCATCTCTTGCCTCTAGCTCTCGAATTGGCCCAGCAAGCAATCGAGAATTCAAAATATATGGATCTTCAGCTAATGGAAACTCCTCTAAGTCACTGTACTGATCTGGGGGGAATTCATATTGCTCAATCTGCATATCATCAGCTTGGAATTCTAGTACACTTGTACTGGGTACTAATTCTTCTGTATTCCGGATTTCAATTTCTTCCTCCCCACTCTAGGTTGGCTGAAAGATTTCAACTACTCTTGTAGAAGAATTCAAACCCTCATCTTCTATATTATTTGCTTCTTCATTTAGATCAATTGCCAAATTCCTTGTAATGCTATTATCACCATACTGAGAAGATAATGGAATATTATTACTAGCTATTTCTAATCTTTTCCCCGTGACCGGATTATCATCAAGAGTATTCCATATCTCAGAGAGAATTTCGTCAACAACATTATCATCCCTGAAAAAAATTACAATTACCTTTATCAAACTTTAAAATTGATAATAAAGGCCCTAGGAGCCCCTGAAGGCCTGAAATCATTTGATTTCAGGCCCAGGGATTTGATTTCAAGCCCTACCAGAGCCTGAAATCATTTTATTTCAGGCCCAGGTCGGGTCTGAAATCATTAAATTTTAGGCCCAGGCCGGGCCTGAAATCATTTGATTTCAGGCCAACTCCGGGCCTGAAATCATTTCACTCCGGGCCTGAAACATTACATTTCAGGCCCAGGGCGGGTCTGAAATCATTTGATTTCAGCCCTTCCCTGACCCTGAAATAAAAGAAATTCAGGCCACGCCCTAGGAGGGCCTGAATTCCTTTTATTTCAGTTCCTCCGAGGGCCTGAAATAAATTTTTTCTGGGGGCCTGAAACAAAATATTTCAGTCTCTCTTATTGCCTGAAATCTAATGAGATCATACACTCCCAGGGCCTGAAATCATGTAATGCATATCACCCTAAGCCTCCTCCAAACATAAAAATAGTAGAAAGAGTTTATCTTGATTAAAACTAGATCTGATATCATATCAAAGATGACAATCATACGTACATTACTATTTCTCTTAGTTACCAATATGTTGCTTCTTTTTTCTCCTTCGACAACCTATTTTCCTCAGGTGTTTTGGTGATGAATCGAGTTGTGCAAGGAAGCAATATATACGTACCTTCGTGATCATTCGACTTGTGCAAAGTAGTAATATATATATTGGCTGAGAAAAATTCGACTGCTACCTATCCGAACCACAAATTATTATTTTATTGATAAAGTGATTCGGTTGTCTCGAAAATGTATTTGATAAAGTCATTCATTGGCGGGAGGGGTATAAAAGTAACTTCACTATATGGGATGCGCCCTTTGGTATAATAGGAACCATGATACTCTTTTCGGTAATTACGAATTGTTGGATACGCCCTTTGATAAATTGCCGTTTAAAGTTCCCATGAATTATTCTTTCGGTAAATTGTCATAAACTTCCCAATAGCCCTTTGAGATTTGCATTCACTCCCCACACAAGTTTGTCTTTGTTTTTACTCCCTGATCGAACTGAGTATAAAAGGGTAAAAATTGAGTATACATCAGTGAAAACTGAGTATAAAAGAGTGAAACTTGAGTATAAAAGAGTGAAAATTGAGTACATGGGGATTGATGTGGTGGATACAAACTGCCATACTCAATTTTCTAACTTTTATACTCACTTTTCTTCAAACAATACTCACCAAACATCCCATCAGGGGCTGCATGCAAAGAAATGTTTGTGTAGGGATTGCAAGCAAAGTTGACTTGATAAGTAGGGAGTTTAGAAAAATTTACCCTTATTCTTTTCCAAAATTGGCTCAGCTTCTCTTTTAAAATAATAAAAAAATGTTACTTGTCCTTAAAGAGGGGGAAATCTTACAATACCCAATACAATTTTAAGAATTTATAATATATATTGATAAGATTTAAGCAAAATTTAATAATCCCGAAATTATGAAATACCGTGAAAGAGAAACCTAAAATTTAGTGACCATGAGAAAAATATTTTGGAAGAAAAAAATGACATTTTCAAAAAATCTTCATTGCGGAACCTTGTCATTTTCTAAAAATCTTTTAAAAGAGAAAATAATAAATCTACTGACTACTCTAAATAATAATATTTTTTTTAAAAAAATATTAGTGTCATTTAATTTCTTATCTAAAAGATAATATCTTAAAAGAGATAGCTGAATATCTCTATTTGGATATTATATCATTCTTTTAACTTACTCAACCTTCATCTTGTTACGGTGATAACCTAGTCAAAGATTAATATCATTCAACTGTTTACTCATTGACGCAGTTAATATATATGAATATTTGTTCTAATAAGTTTTAAGATTAATTCTGAGTAAGTATAAAATATCTCTGTTAAATATCTAACCTACACATACAAAGATTATACTGTGCTAAAATAAAATATCCTCATGGACTATCTATATCTTATGATCATACTGTGCTAAAATAAAATATCCTCATATCCTATCTATATCTTATGATAAAATCAATGATACTGAACTATTTAAAATGAATAATATCACGTTTTTAGTCCAATATCATTTGATCTCAATCTATGTTTTCTCATGTGCAATTTAATATTAACCCTACATTATTTGAGGTGGTAACCGTAGTCTATGTTTTCTCATGTGCAACTTAATATTAACCCTACATTATTTGAGGTGGTAATCGTGGTTTGCCTCCCTCTAGATTCCTATAGGGCCTGGGCTAGGGGATCGTTAAGGTGACGGTTCCACCTTGTTGCTACATTATTTGAGGTGGCTACGTGTAGTTCAATTTAATTTATTTCTCATGCATCTAGACCGCTAAGGTGGCGGTTTCATCTTCTTACTACATTATTTGAGGTGTAGTTCAATTTAATTTATTTCTCATACATCTAGACCGTTAAGGTGATGATTCCACCTTATTACTACATTATTTGAGGTGGCTACGTGTAGTTCAATTTAATTTATTTCTCATGCATCTAGACCATCCTCGTTGATATGACCTCTTAATCTTCTAGGGTCTATTCTCAGTGGATGTGAAATATAATCAAATATGCATCTAGACCATTCCTTGTTGATATGACCTCTAAATCATCTAGGGTCTATTTTCAACGGGTGTGAATCACCCTACTACATAAACTATTATTATTAGGTGAAATCCCCATGATTTATCCCTTTCTAGAAAGTATGGGTTTGCCAAGGTGATTTGTTTCACCTTTGGTTACCACCATACGATCTCTTTATCAACTAACACAAGTGTTGGTGTCTTAGTTGCAACGACGATAATACTATCATGTATCAGTAGAATAACTTACAGTAGCAGATACAGATTATTTGAGAATAAGTTTCATGAATGCAGAGTTTCATATGCCCGAACAATAAAATAGATTGGTTACACTTTGAAGAGCCAAAAATGATGCCATTCTGTCATCAGTTCATTGCAGTTATACATTTACATCAAACTGAAGATTTACAGATTCAATATTATGAGAAATGAGAGGAAAGAAAAAGAGAAAAACTTGTGTAGATTTACAACAGAAGAAGCGACGGCATTACCGGTAAGACATCAAGTATTTTTCTCTAGAACAGACAAGGCTGGAGTTAGATAGTTATTAGCTTTGTCAGGCAAGTGTGCCACCTGCATAAGTAGTAAATGATAAACTCAATTTGCTTCATCAAATTACCAGTTTGAACAGAAGATTTGATTCTTACCAACTCGTAAAGCTCATTTCCCTGCTTAGCTACAAACTCATAGCACACCTGTGTATAATGACTCGATTCAACTGAAGGTAAAGATACCGATAACTTCTTTTTGAGAAAAGGTAATAAATGACTTACATCAAAACTCTTATTTCTTGCTGTTGAATCATGTAGCGCCTTAACACATATATCTGCTACATCGGCACAACTGATGGCCTACAAATTGATATTAGGGGAATTATAATGGCCATGATCAGGTTATAAATTCAGTAGCATATTGGTAGTACCTGAGAGATCCTATTCCCTTGATCGAATATCAATGCCCGCTGCCCACCGGGTTCTTCCTGGAAGGCAAGGTTTAGAATTAATTGGAAGACAGTTGCTTGGAGTTATACAATAAGTTGCTTAGGCATTTACGTATCCATCCCTGAAATTTCATGCCTATAGTCAATGCAGCATTTTAAAAGTCAACGATTCACAATTTATTATGGTGAATGATCAAAAACAATAAACTTTATTGTTGGAAAGAATGAAAACTGGTCTAGATTCGAGTGATGGGACAGATTGCACTATTTCATAAATGGCAAGAACACGAGTATGAACACCCGTTATTGACTTATCAATGATATACCTTCAGAGGACCAGGGCGAATGATTGTGTATCCAAGGCCTGATCTTCTTAGTGCATCCTCACCTGCCTAGAAAGGAAAACTTTGAACTAGGTACAGAAGGAATAGACACTGGTAAGAGCATATAGGTTAGCGTCCAAGATGAACCTTCTTGGCTTTAAGGACCTGATCCCTTCTGTTTGATTCAATTCCAGAACCAGTGCATGAAACCAATATAAAGTCAGTTTCCGTGCCAGTCTGCATATATACAACAGTAACCAAGAATCAGCATGGCATAAAAAAAGAGACAATTTTCTATGGGAAGCTTAATCTCATCAAGCAGATGAAAATGAATAGACTAATGGAAGAGAAGTATACCAACTAACAAGAATAGAAAAGAGAAAGTTGGAAAATAAAGAGAATGGGGAATATTGCTACTCTCCAGAAGAACAAAGACGAAACAATATACACCATCAGTTTATGTGGATATTACCATTTTACTTTTGGTTCCTTATAAACAAGAAAATTTCAGATTAGATATGATGCGGTGCATGAGCCATAGATGACTGTCCAACATCAAATGCAGATGTTTTCCCCCTTAATATTGAATCAAATATCTTCAATATCGTTTATATGAAGCATTTAAAATCTAGAGAGGAAGAAATCTCAGGGCATCATCGGACTGGTACCATACCATACCAATGGAACCAATAATAAAAATCATTAAAACGGGTAACAAAATTTAAAGTGTGCAGGAATGCTAGTACAGTATTATATTGTATTGTCATACTGATATACTGCTCAAAGTTGAGTGGTCCACCTCATTGATCCATTCCCAAACTGATAACTTTTGACTATACTGGGTTGTAGAATGAGACATTTGAAAATCCTATTTACATGAAGCCAACACAAGAAATCCACATTTCTGAATTCATGGCTCAGATATGATAAAATTCCATTGTTCAAACTAAGTAATGCAGTCTAGTCCTCTTTTTACCCGATGCGCAGATGGAAGGAAAGAAATCCAGTGAAAAAATATCATCAAGGAAAGGGGAAGAGAAAGGTGGAGGAAAGAAGAGAGAAGAAATCACCCAAGAGAATGAGGGAAAGGAATCACAGCCACGACCAGCCATCCATGTGAAACAGCAAATTCATTGTGACATCGCAAACTCCAGTTTGCAGCGGCGAGTTTGCAGTGTCGCCACGACATTGTGAGGTCACGGCCACGCTATGAGGTTGCAGCCTTGTGGAGACACTGTGAGTTCATGGCAGCAATGACCACAAGTTCCTTGACCTCATGACGACGCTGTGAATTTTTGGCCACTCAGGATCGGGATTCATTGTCTCATAGCTGTATTCTTTTTTAAAGAGAGCAAAAGTTCATTCAGCCCATTTTGGGTGGATAAGAAACCAGGTCAAAATCAATCCATGGATGGATTTACAATCAGTCCTATTATTTTTTTCAATAGGCAAAGAAAAATATTTTGACTCTAATGCAATCCATCCTTTCTCACATCCACATCTAGAGTAAACAGGGCATTAATGATGGGAGCAATTTATTGAGCTGATGTGAAAACTCACAGGTAAGGCTTTTATGTACTCCATGATCAGTTTGAAGCTTCGGGGATCTTGCTGTTTATTAACCCCAGGTGCTTCAACAGATCTCTGCAAGAAACAAATCATTATATGTTTGTTAGATAAATTCATAAAAATGGAATAACAAACAACTCTATCCTAATTCAAAGGTAATGAAGGAAAACCTGTCTTCTTGGTTCAAAACGAATTGTCAATGTATGCACAAGGAAAGGGTCTAATGGAGGATCATCTGGTTTCACAGGACGAAAAGATGAAAATGGTACTCTTACCTACAAAGTAAAGGTACAAACTTTCAAACTTTTGGAGTGCCGATAATGCAGAATAGAAAAAATATCAAAGATATGAAAAGTTAAGCTTTATCCTCACCCTACAGAAGCCCACTTTTGTGTTTATTCGAGCAAAATATAATTTGCTTTGAGAAGTATCAGCCAGTGGACCAGTCTCAAGTATCATTATATATGACTTTCCATTGCCGCCGACAGATAATAGCAAACCATCATACCTGACCACATAATGCTAGACTTCTAAGGACAATTAAATTATAGATCAACTTACATCATCAATTTACAACATATTGATCCAATGATTAACTGAAGAATGCATTCAACACCTGTCAAGGGTGGAGCCCAATGGAAGGGAAATTTTTTTTGAAAGTTCGACATAACCTCCTCGAGTAAAAACATATCCTGCAAAGGAAAATAATTTAGAGAGAATACTATAGACTATCATACGAATTCCTAAAGTCTCAAACTTTTGAGAAGTGATTAGTCAATCAACTATAGCAGGATAGCAGAGCAGGTGATACAGGGCTTAAATCCCATCAGCATTAAGAAATATTATCGTATCAATTCATGCACTCAGTTAGGTCAATCAACTGAAGTATTTCTACTCATACATGAATTGAGAGTACTAAGGGCATAAATATATAAATCGGTCCACTTTTTTAAAAGATCAAACTTTTAGGCTAAGTTGTTAGCCAATCAACCTTAGTAGAACCGACCTAAATAAATTAAGTTATGTGACTGCATTCATGTTATACCTATTGCATATTATACTATTATTCTTCTTACAGGTATCATTAAATATTAAAAAGTTAATTAGATTTTTTTGAGGATATGGCAGGCAAGGTCCCAACCAACACACACATATAAAGAGTAAGGTGTTTACAAGAATAAGAGAAAACGATTATCACAAGCATTACCGGAGAAGATAGCATCGCCGGTTTCTGTGAATTCAAACTTTGCATCCATTCCTCCATCATATTTGGCTGCAACTACATCCTGAAAGTAGGTTCCTTTCCGAACTTCCCAACCCTCTAATGAGTCGGCAGATTTAAACTTAGCAAGCAAGAGTTTGCTTTTGCTACTCTTACCAGCTCTCAGCTGTGCTAGCTGATTGCTGTAATCCTGCATAAATATAAGAAATTATAATAATAAAGCCTACACTGTCCTATCTTTTAATTAAACATGAATTATCAAATAAAGATACTTGCAAAAACTTACTCCCATCCCCAAAAATACATAAAAAGAAATAATTAGTAAAGGGAAAAAAAACCTGAAAAGCTTTTGTGATATTACAAACTCCTTGGTAGTCAACTCTGTTCAAGTCCCCAGTAATAGTAGAGCGTGCAGTTGCACAGTAAATTATTTTGTTACAACCTTGGACAGCAGCTTGCAGTGTTGAAGGTTCACCAACATCACCAACTACAATTGATACAGATCTTGGAAGCATATTTATAACTTCTGGATCAGCTTTTCTTACTAAAGCCTGATCAAGATTTGAACAAGAATTGTTTACAGCACTATCACAGAGAGTAAAAAAAAAAAACTGATTTACTCCTAGCAGATAAAAGAGACATCTATCTAACTAAAAACTTTATCCGCAATTGAAATCTCACAGATTAAAAGTTGAGAGAATTCCAATATCGATTATATGTTTAGTTGAGGCTCTGTTGATGATACATTATACAGAGTTTTTGGACACTTCATAGGTAGCTCAATTTTTTTTAGCTAATATATATTTTCGATATGCAATTGATTTATGTTTTTAATTTAAATTTTTTAATACATGAAAAAGAAGACGAAACTCACTGGGCAATTTCCTTTGACATAGTTCAAAACATTGTCATGCATTGAGTTAAAACACACAAACTAACATATAGTTGGAACCTTCCTATCGTACCTTCACCTTGTAGCCCCGGAGCATGAGCTTCCGGACAACAATCCGGCCGATGCGGCTGGTGGCGCCGACGACAAGGACGGTGGTGTCCTGCGCCTCAGGTACAGTGAACTCGCACATGGGACCACGAATGAGGAGGATGCTATCGTCCTCGTCGGTGCGGGATCGTGAGATCTGGCCGAGTCCAGAGAACTTGCGCCATACCTCATCGAAGATCTGCCTCGACCGGCGGCCGAGCCCCACCGGATTGACGTCGTCGAGAGTCACTCCCTCCTTCCTCCGCCCCTTATCCGCATCCTTCCTTCTCTCTTCTTCACTTCCGCCGCCGCCGCCAAGCTCGCACCTTGGCGGGCGCGGCAGCGCAGCGGCAGCGCCGGGGAGAACTTAAAGAGGCGGGGGATGGGTGCGCCGACGAAGCTGGAGGAAGAGGAGTGGAGGCCAGCGTCGTGGCGGTGGTAGATTTGGCGGAGTGCCATGAACACCTTGGCGAGCGCGACGGAGGAGATTGGCAGGGGAGACTTCCAGAGGCATGCCGTTAAATTGGGGGCTGGGATTTCGAGTGCGCAGCGGTCGGTAGCCACAAATATTTGCGTGGAGCAAAGAGGAATTGAAGATCGGCTGTCTGCTATAAAACACAATTTTTCTCATTCACCTGGCGTTTGAAGACCTGCACTAAGTCAAACGAGCACGCGGCACCATCATGTTTGATGACCGGTGAATGCAAGGCTGGACGGTGTTGCACAGCCCCTGCAGTCTCACCGGGAGAGGAATGACCATGCGGGATAAGACGTGGCCGCGAAGGGTTCACCTATCGTGTAACGGTGCCATGAACAAGTGCACAGATATATCTTTGACTGGATAATTGGGACCATACGAGTAATCTCTGGATATAATACTCGAAAACATTGTTGATAATCTTGTTTCCTAACCGCGTCAATAGATGAACTCGATAAAAGAAAATAGAGCATGCATAAGAAATATATATATATATATATATATATATATTATATATATATATATATATATATTATCAATCCATTAATAATAATGATACGGATTAATCAGTTTTAGTGTTCTACACATGAACTTCACAATCCATAATTGAAATTCTTAATGAAGATAGGTTAGATCATTTAATGGATTGGATACTATTGATGCCAAATCCGAAAGTCACAAATCAAATGTGAGCTCCCCAAAAGGTATACAATTATGCAATTTTCCATCTGAACTATATGTGATTTGTATGTGGCATACAATTAAACTTTAGTTGACGTCAACAACAATGACGAACTTTATGAGTATAAAATACCCTTATAAAATAATTTAGCTCATTAACTCTATTGATATAAGACTAAAAAGGGTCATAGTTATTAGAATATGACTACAACAAGTCTTAAATAATTGCATACCAATGTCATTAATGATTAGAATATGACTACAACAAGTCTTAAATAATTGCATACCAATGTCATTAAATAATTGCATACCAATGTCATTAATGAGATAAATTAAGATGTGAATGTGTAGTATGAAAATTATATGAACTAATGACTCAAAGGGTCTTGATCATATTTGTAAATACTTTATGCTAAATTACAATAGCAAAATATGATCCAAATTGTATGATTCTAAAAGGAATCTCAATCATATTTATAGAAAATGTTATCCTACTTAGCTTATTGTGCATACCTTATAGGCACCAAGTGTATTTTTTTTTAAAAAAACTTCTTTTAGAGCTTAGGATTTAGGGTTTGAGGTTTAGGGTTTAAGCTAAAGAAATTAAAAAAAATATACAGTGCACACAAGATATGTACCATAAGATAAGTAGGGTAACAAACATTCATATTTATAAAAAAAAATGATTAACAAGGTTAGGTAACGTCGAACCTCGGGTGACCGGTCCGACCCCATGAAAATTTTTCATTGGTCGTCAAGATAAATCGATAAGTGCTTATGGCGGACGGTTCAGAAGCCCATATTTACAAGCACCATATGTTGATCAACATTAGTAAATCATGAAAAATTTATTTAGAGCGTCAAATAAAATGCACATAAATTTTTTGATCTTTATTATGTACCATAAAACAAAACAAAATGCATGTGCTTATTGACAAGCATAGAGCACTAAAATAAATACAAAGTCTCACTAAACAGATACTTCATCAAATAAAAAAACCTCCAATATCCACAATATATGCATAAAATACCATAGGCACTAAGTTTTTGGTGAGTGAATCTGCCAATATGGAATATATATTGATGTTTGGTGAGTGAATCTGCCAATATGGAATATATATTGATGTGCTCTGTCATTACTTGACGATTTTAAGCTCTTTCTTTAACAGCTAGAAACTTGATATTGATATACTTTGACTTTGACAAATTTTGATTGTTCTTAGCATAAAATTATATGAATTTATCATCACAGTTGATTTTCAATGGCCTGTCAATATCATCAATGATCTTTAACAATATGATGAAGTTCCGTAGTCAAATCTCATGATTTGATGCTTCATAGCAAGTTATCAACTCTACCTCCAGAGTGGAAGTGACTATTAACGTATGTTTGATATTTTTCCAAGATATAATTCCTCGATAAGCAAAAAATATACGACTTTTTACCAAAGGGCGCACCTGAGAATTAGTATTTACCAAAAAACGTACTAGGGTTTCATTTATACCAAAGGGTGCATCCATTTTAGTGAACTTCCTCTTATACCCCTCCCGTCAAGTATTGTCATTCTCTTTCTCTTTCTCAGTAACGAATCCTGAGACATCTAAACCTGTTTTTTCAGACTTTTCATTTTAAAATAATATATTATGAGAATCGGCTAAAAAATATAAGATAAAGAAAATATTTCAGTTAAAAAAACATTTCTTCCAACATGATTTCAAAAGATATAAAGAGATAATTTTTTATATTTGATTAATATAAATTAATATATTAAATAATATTTAATAAATATATTAATATATAAAAAAACCTATCAAAATACATAATTTCATATTCAAACACAGGACCTGAAATCACCCTAGGAGGGCCTGAAGTCAAATGACTTCAGGCCCTGCGTGGGTCTAAAGTTAGATGACTTCAAGCCCTACGTGCATTCAAAAAAAATTTCATTTTAAAAATATTTTTTATAATATTTAATCATAATTTATTAAATTAATTATTTATAGGGTAATCTTTTATGTTGTAAACTTCTAATGATTATAAATTATGTTGCAATAGGAGTTTTTTTAGGTCTATCAGTGGGTTTGCACCAAAACCCACTGATGGACCTATAATATTTGGATTTCTCAAAACCCAATATCAATAATTAGAGTTGAGCTAGGAGATGATATTTTTGGTGTCCAAACTTCTAATGATTATAAATTGTTGGGCAATCTATGGTCCCGAGTGACCATGTGTTTTGATGTTTGGTTTAAGTTAGGTTCACCCTTGTGTTTTGATATGTGTATTGGAGTGTGCAGGTCTTTCAGGATACATATGGACTTGGCTGTACGACTTCAGGTAGGGTGAAGGGTCGCATGGAGGCAAGCCGCGGGCTTGTGTGCGCCCGAGGGACCATGGATAGCAGGGATGATGAGCCGAGGGAAGCGTGTTGATGCAGTCTGGCCCGATTGTTGTTTTGGTGTTGACACCGATTTAAGTTAGGTTGAATGAAGTCCCGGTGAGTGAAACCGGGTCCTAGCGAGTGAAGCTAGGTTGAATGAAGTCCCGGTGAGTGAAGCCGGATCCTGGTGAGTGAAGCCGGGTGATTGAAATCCCGGTGAGTGAAGCTGGGTCCTGGTGAGTGAAGCCAGGTGACAGAAACCCCGGTGAGTGAAGCTGGGTCCTGGTGAGTGAAGTCAGGTGACTGAAATCCCGGTGAGTGAAGCCAGGTCCTAGCGAGTGAAGCTAGGTGTCTGAAACCCTGGTGAGTGAAGCCAGGTCCTTGTGAGTGAAGCCAGGTGGCTAAAATCCCGGTGAGTAAAGTCGGGTCCTGGTGAGTGAAGTCAGGTGATTGAAATCCCGGTGAGTGAAGTTGGGTCCTAGCGAGTGAAGCTAGGTGACCGAAACCCTGGTGAGTGAAGACAGGTCCTAGCGAGCAAAGCTAGGTTGAATGAAGTCCCAATGAGTGAAGTTGGGCACGGAGTCTTGGTCCGGGGGACTGAGCACGAGTCAGAGAAGGCTAGGGAGCTCGTTCTCTTGACTTAGGGTTGAATTGGTTGGAGCTGGATCGATCTGGAGACTGATCAGGGAGTTGTCACGAACTCCCTGTTGTGGATCGGTCTGGTGACTGATCTAGCGATGTCTGATCATTCTGGTGAACGATCAGGGAGAGAACAGAAAGGTTTCTGTTTAGCTTCTGATCGTTCTGGTGAACGATCAGAGAGGGGACAGTAGGTTTCTCATAGAAACCCTGATTGGTCCCTCTGATCGATCAAATATCGGATCTTCCTCATCCTGACCGATCAGGATGGCTCCTGATCGGTCAGGGAGTGACCTGATCGGTCACCAGACCGATCAGGGCACAACCTGATCGATCAGGTGACCGATCGGGAGTGTGTCTCCTGCGAGTTGTGGCAAGCAAACAGCTGGATCGGGCTGGTGATCGATCCCTGATCCGTGATCGGTCAGTGTGACCGATCAGGTTCAGTCCGTGATCCCTATATTCCCACTTTCGACCGATCAGGCAGGAGCCTGATCGTTCAGGGCTTTTCCTGATCGGTCTGGTGACCGATCAGGGCCCTCTCTGATCGGTCTGTGGACCGATCAGTAGCTGAAACTTTAATTCAAATCCGTTGTCAGAATTCTGATCGCGTTCTGATAACTTCTGTTTTCACTGCTATTTCTCTTATTCACGTTTGATTTCATTTGCTAAACGTTTGCCAAGTGTGCAGGTAATGCAGGGATGATTCAAACATTAGAGGAGGGGTCAACTGGGGACTTTTCCTAGATCAGGTTTGGCTGTTTTTTCTTCTCAGGTTACAATGGGCGTCTGGCGCGGCTGGCAACGACTTGGAAGCTGACAAACTGATCTGGAGCTCGGCTGAAGAGGGTTCAGGGAGTCCAGAAGAGGTCAGTGGTAGCTGGGTTGTTGCAGACGAGCTGGTGAGCTGCAAAGGCGCGCCTGGTGATCTGGCGATGAGCAGGTTTAAGAGTTGGCTGGCGAAGAAGAGAAGTAGAACTCTTGTAAATCACTCTGATCCTTGAAGCAACTCTTTGAGACACTGCAAACTTGAGTGCTTGGAAGAGACAGAGAGCTTGGCGAGTCCATCAGCAAGCAGACACGAAGAGCAGGGAGTTCTTGCATGAGGTTTGTGCTGGGTGGAGCTCGGTGAAGAGTTCTCTTGTGTTCCTTCTGTCCTAGTGCTCTGTAAGCCTTCTTGTGTTTCTCTGTGCTTACTTTCATCACTCTGTTGAAACTGCTGTGGAGAGGTTTCTCCACCGAGAAGGAGGTTCCATTTGATATCCCGATTTCCCGAGGCTTGATCTGCCGACGATCAAGGGATTGCCCACCTTACAGGCACGCTAAGAAGTAGGGGCAAGTTATCTCTGAACCTTGTAAATTCTCCGTGTTAGCATTTCTGATTTGCGTTTTAGTTTTCTGTTAGTTCTTGTTTTTGTGTTTGTCTTCCGCTGCCTAACCTTCTTGTTTTTGTGTTTGTCTTCCGCTGCCTAACCCTGATCACAGAAATAAGAAAAGTTCAAAAGTCCAAATCGGCCTGTGTCTGGCTACATTCACCCCCCTCTATAGTCATCCAAGCACCAACAAGTGGTATCAGAGCTTGGGGATCTGTTCAAACGGATTAATACCTGAGAGCTTACAAGGATGGCGTTGGGAGGAGAAGGATTCAGCACAAGCAGACCACCCTTCTTCGACAGATCAGATTTCCAATATTAGAGGTCAAGGATGGAGTTTTATCTCAAGACCAACATCAGTTTGTGGTTTGCTGTGAAAGAGGGTTTCTCCCCTCCAAAGGATGCTAAGGGAAAGGAGTTGGAATCCTCAAGATGGTCGGCTGAGCAAACTCGCAAGGGAGAAGCTGATGAGAAAGCGGTGGTCACCTTGCAGTGCGGGATGACCAAGGACCAGTTGATAAAAGTAGGTCCCTTCACAAGTGCTAAGGACCTTTGGAACAAACTCATTGAGCTCCATGAGGGAACTCAAGATACCCGGAGAGCCAAGAAAGACCTTCTTCTCAGCCAACTCCAAAATCTGTCCATGGAAGAAGATGAAACTGTAAGTATACTTCATGGTCGGTTCAAGGAGATCTTCAACGGTTTGCATTCCATAAATGAGAAGGTAGAAAATCGAGACCTAGTAAGGTATGTTCTCAAAGCCTTCCCTAGGAATGCCTTGTGGTCATCCATGGTGGATGCCTACAAGGTATCCAAGGATTTTTCTTTTGTCAAATTAGAAGATTTACTTTGTGAGATGGAACTACACGAGATTGCTAACCAAAGCCCAAAGGAGAAGAGTGTGGCATTTGTGGCAGGTGACCGAAGGAAGAAGAAGGAGAAGAAGAAGAAGGAAAAGGAGGAGGTCTGTCATATGACATTCATGGCCTTAGAAGAGTCAAACAAGGAGAGTGATAACGAATCAAGGAGCTCCTCAATCGCGGCTTCATCATCTTCGGATGATGAAGAGGTAATCTCTCCCGAGTTAGATAAGTGCTATAGGACAATTGCATGCTTAACTAGTTTGTTAAAGAAATCTAAGAACAAAGCAAAGTTATTGAAATTAGAAGTAGAGGAATTGAAAACCTCTAAGGATGAGGTAATTAACGATTTGCATAGTGAGTCTCTTAAGGATGAAAACAAGACCCTAAGGAGCGAAATTGAAAATCTCAAGAATATTCTTGAGAAGTTTTCAACTAGCTCTAAAACCTTAGACATGATACTAAATTCACAAAGATCGGTTTACAACAAGGCCGGTATAGGTTACCGACTTAAAGAACCAAACTTTGTTTCATTGGTGACTAGAACTCATTTTAGATCATCAAATGATTCTAGGGTTCAAAAAGTTAAAAAGAAAACGACTAAGGCATGGGTGCCAAAGTCTTTCATTGAAGATGCATTAGGTCCCAAAATTTGGGTACCTAAAACCTCTATATTCCGAATTGTATAGGCATTGGTTGAGGGGGAGCATCTATCAACATGGGTGGTTGATATTGGGTGCTCCAAACACATGAACTAAGATGAATTGTTATTCACCACAATAAGAGGTCTAAGTGAGGTTCTTCTTTGGAATTGCCTACATTTAGAGAATTTAGACAACTTCATGGTTTTGTGATCTATAATTTGGATTTTCTGAAACTCTCTAAATTAAATAGTTACATGGCTGTGAATTTTTGTTATTAGTGAAGTACAACTTTATGATGAATTCATGGTGATCAAAGGAGTATAAGTAGTTTCCTGTCGACATTATACTATGCTTTGATTTGATACAAATCTGTTTTGGGTTAAGACAAATCTAGATCTATGAGTTATCAAAATTGGTTGAAGCAAACATGTTATAAATATACTTGGAACATAATTAATCATGCATAAGTGTAATATACTTTTGTATTAAAGTTCTACCATGATCAGATTTGTTTCTAAAACAAAGAAGAAAGTAACTAATTCATCTTTACCAAATAGCAATATACATTCATGATCTGTGTTATCCGTGTTTATTAATTTTCTATTCAAATAATTGTATGCATACCTGCTTTGGAATTCTGATACAAACCTGACATAATCATACTAGAAACATATTAATACAAACCTGTTTTGAAATATTTTTTGATCCACAAGGATTCTTGGCTCTTAGTGAGGGATGAATTTTAATTAAAGGATACCCTTGTTAGGATCAAAGGGATTAAATCTAATTGTATAAGGGTTTAGGAGTGGTTGAGAATTGAACTAACTCGGTTCTGAAATTTCTGAAATCTGATCAGCTTGTAAACAAACCTTCTGTATCAAACTTGATCGGTCCACCGACCGATCAGGACTCACCTTGATCGGTCACCGTGACCGATCAGGGGTCATTCTGATCGGTCTGGTGACCGATCAGATCAATGCTGATCAGGAAACTCCCAGATCGTTCCAAATGGTATCAGACTACTTCTTAGTCTGATCCCCTTTCATCAAATGTATCAGATTGCTGATCATACAGATACAAACAAATCTGATACAAACCAATTACAATTGGAACATACTCATCATACTGTTGGTGCAGAAAGCACCCAAGTCAAACCTGTATTTTGATAATGGCAAAAGGGTTCAAAAGTTAAGGAATAATATTTATCTAATATGTTACTCAAGTGTGCAGGAAAAGTCCTAGCGAAGGACTGCTAGGCACCTGGCAAAGGAATGCCAGGATACAAAGCCCTAGCGAAGGACTGCTAGGCACCTGGCGAAGGAATGCTAGGATACAAAGCCCTAGCGAAGGACTGCTAGGCACCTAGCGAAGGAATGCCAGGATACAAAGACCTAGCGAAGGACTACTAGGCACCAGGTGAAGGACGGCTTGGTACTGAAGACCTGGCGAAGGACAGCTAGGCACCTAGCGAAGGACTGCTGGGCAAAAGTCCAACCGGAGGAGCCAGCTGGCATCAGGTAAATTCTCCCGAGAGGAGTAGGTGAGGACGCGTTCCCAGTCGAGGGAATAGTAGGCGTCGGTTCAACCTAGGGCTCCATTTTGGAGACCCAAAGTCAGAACCAAGACAGCTAAGGCTGTATAAACTTAATACTCTATTGCTTTATGTTGTTTTTGTACTAACCCTGGATGCAGGACCGAAGGAACGAGTGTCTGCAGCTCAGAGAGACTCAAAGGAGTGAGGCAGCAGCTGACCAGGGCGCCCGGAGTGTCCCAAGCGCCCCCAAGGTGAATACAAAACAGATGAAGCAAAAGGAGTGCTTCGACAGCTTATAGGCGGGGTGCCCCCCATGCTCCCGGGCGCCCCCAAGTTCAAGCTAACGAAGCAGAAGCCAGCGAAGCCAACGGATAAGAGTTGGCCCGGTCAACCCGGGCGCCCCCAGCGTCCCGGGCGCCCCCGTCAAAGCCTGATCCCGAGATTGAAGGGATCAGAGCTAACCGAGAGGAACTCGGATCAGCTGACACGTGGGGGGGGGCCCCCGACGTCCCGGGCGCCCCCGACGTCCCGGGCGCCCCCAGGGGCTATAAAAAGGGCCCTCGACCCCAAGGCTTCAGCAATCAATTCTTCCAACGCATTCACGCTCTTCTGCTCCCGCGCTCTACTCTGGAAACCTCCCGACTCGAGATACAAGCGCCGACCACGTCCTTCTGCTTCAAAAATATAATCTACACCAGACGTCGGTAACGAAGAGCTAATTTTAGTTTACTGTAATAATTTTTGTAATACTTTTTGTAAACGGATTTTGCGCACATATAGAATTGCTCGCAGTAAACGGTCAACGACCGTGGGCTTTGGAGTAGGAGTCGACCATGACTCCGAACCAAGTAAAAAACTTGGTGTTTGCGTGTGTTTGATTTAAATTTCCGCTGCGTAATTTCTCTAACTGTTAATCCGAACGTTTTACGATATTCACCCCCCTCTATCGTTTCTCTCGATCCAACAAGTGGTATCAGAGCGGGGAAGCTCAAATTTGGTGCAACCACCAGTTTGAGAATTTTTCAGATTTTCGTAAAATTATTTCTTATTTTTTTTCGAATTTTTATTGTTAATCGAGACCGGTGCAACACCCCTCGATATTTAATTTTCTTTATCCCACACTACTAATCCAAGACCAAGTCTTGGGACAAAGTTTTTTCTTTCTCTTCTCTCTTCAGATAAAATCCTTAATGGCCATGCAAGAAGGATTCAGCACAGCCAGACCTCCACTTTTCAGTGGAGAAGACTTTTCCTACTGGAAAAGTCGAATGGAGGTCCACCTGAAAACTTAGGTGGACATGTGGATAATCATCCAGTCTGGGCTGGAGATTCCAAAGAACGCTGAAGGAGTACCACAACCGTGTTGATGCAGTCTGGCCCGATTGTTGTTTTAGTGTTGACACCGATTTAAGGTTTGATTTAAGTTTGGTTGAACTAATTGTGATTAAGTCCTGAGCAGGGATCAGGCACGTTATGGGAAATCCTAGCTTGGAGGGCTAGGTGTTGGAAAATCCTAACCTGGAGGGTTAGGTGTTGAAAATCCTAGCTTGGAGGGCTAGGTGGGTGAAAAGTCCTAATTCGAAAGAAGTGGGTGAAAAGTCCTAGCTTGGAGGGCTAGGTGAAAAGTCCTAACTTGGAGGGTTAGGTGCAAATTCCCAACTTGGAGAGTTAGATTGAAAAATCCTTAGCTTGGAGGGCTAAGGAGAATGAAATCCTAGCTTGGAAGGCTAGGTCTGCGTCCCTGGATCGGTCTGGTGACCGATCAGGGAGTTGCCACACTGCTCCTTCGTGGATCGGTCTGGTGACCGATCCAGCGATGTCTGATCGGTCTGGTGACCGATCAGGGAGTATGTGTTTCACTCACTGCACAGCTCCTGATCGGTCTGGTGACCGATCAGGGAGTCCACAGTGAGTTGAGTTCCTCTACTGATCTGCTCCTGATCGGTCTGGTGACCGATCAGGGATACTATTCAGATCGGACTGGTGAACGATCATTTGTCGCAAAGTTCTCACTATGACCAATCAGGATGACTCCTGATCGGTCAGGAAGCTGCCTGATTGGTCTGGTGACCGATCAGGCTGGAGCCTGATTGGTCTGGTGACCGATCAGGCAGGAGCCTGATTGGTCTGGGGACCAATCAGGAGTATGCAAAAGACTGCTGGATCGGTCTGGTGACCGATCAAGCTCCTTCCTGATCGGTCTGGTGACCGATCAGGAGCAGAACTTTAATTCAAATAAGCTGTCAGAAGCTCTGATCGCGTCTGTTTTCACTGTCGATTCTCTGCTACTTGCTGATTTCATTTTGATATGCATTGCTAAGCCTCTGTTGGAGTGTGCAGGTGATAGCAGGTGATTCAAACACTCAAGGAGGGTCAATGGGAGGCTTTCCTTGGAGCAAGTTTGTTTGTTTCTCCTTCTCAGGTTTCAACGACAACTGGAGCAGCTGGCGACTGACGGAGACTCAGCTGGAGAGGAGGTCTTCAGTGGACTGAGTGCTCAGGAAGGTCAGTGGGTTCAGGTTGGCTCAGTGGATGCTGATGAAGCTTGCGATGGTGAGAGGGAGCTTAAGAGACAAAGCTGGATGCAGAGGAGCGGAGGCGAACAAGATAGAAACTTGGGAAGTTTGGCTGGGCTGTGTTCGTGCTCTCTGTTGCTTTGTGCTTGAGCGATCTTGTTACATTCCTGTGAGATCTTTGTGAGCTTGTCTTCTCGAGTGTCTCTGTGCTTAATTTGTATCTTCTTGAGATCACTTGTGGAGAGGTTTCTCCACCGAGAAGGAGGCTGCTACTATCCGGAGTTCACCGGGCCTTGATCTACCGACGATCAAGAGATCGCCCACCTTACGGGCACGCCAAGGAGTAGGGGCAAGTTATCCCCGAACCTTGTATATCGCTGTGTTAGCGTCGGTTTGCTTTCATTTGCTTTGGGTTGTTGTTTTTAGTTTTCTGTTTCTGCATTTACTTCCGCCGTCTAACTCTGAAGTGTAACATAGATTTGAAAAGCTCAAATGTTTTGTGTCCGACTAGATTCACCCCCCCTCTCTAGCCATCCGGGTTCCAACAAGTGGTATCAGAGCTTGGGGCTCTGTTCACGGCTTAACATCCGAGAGCTTACAACAAGATGGCTATGGGAGGAGAAGGTTACAGCACAAACAGACCTCCATTCCTCGACGGCACTGATTTTCCATATTGGAGGTCAAGGATGGAGTTCTATCTCAAAACCAACATGAGTGTGTGGTTCGCTGTCAAGGAGGGGTTTTCCCTTCCAAAGGATAATGAAGGAAAGGAGCTTGAGTTTTCCAAGTGGTCGGCTGAGCAAATCCGGAAGGGGGAAGCCAATGCCAAAGCCATTGTCACCTTGCAATGTGGAATGACCAAGGATCAGTTGGTCAAGGTGGGTCCTTTCACAAGTGCTAAAGATCTATGGAATAAGATTATTGAGCTCCATGAAGGAACTCATGAAACCTGGATAGCCAAGAAGGACCTCCTTCTCAACCAACTTCAAAGTCTCACCATGGGAGAAAATAAAACTGTAAGTATGCTTCATTGTCGGTTCAAGGAGATCTACAATGGTCTTCATTCCATCCATGAGAAAGTAGAAAATAGAGACCTTATGAGGTATGTTCTTAAAGCTTTTCCTAGGAACGCCTTGTGGTCATCCATGGTGGATGCTTACAAGGTTTCCAAGGACTTATCTTTTACTAAGTTAGAAGATCTATTTTGTGAAATGGAACTACATGAGATCTCTAACCAAAGCCCAAAGGAGAAAGGGTTGGCTTTTGTGGCTTGTGTGATAGGTAACAAAAGAAAGGAGAAAAAGAATGAAGAGGAGGAGAAGAACTTCCATCATTTTGCTTTCATGGCAGTAGAAAATTCAAGTGAAGGAAACAGTGTTGAATCTTCAAGCTCCTCAACCGCGCCTTCATCATCTTCGGATGATGAAGAGGTAATCTCTCCGGAGTTAGACAAATGCTATAGAACAATAGCGTGCTTGACAAAAATGCTTAAGAAATCTAAGGCCAAAGTCAAAGCATTAAGGTTGGAAGTAAAAGAATTGAAATCCTCTAAGGTTGAGGACATTAATGACTTGCATGTTAAGACCCTTGAAAATGAAAAAAAGAACTTGAAGAGCGAAGTTGAAAACCTCAAGAATGTTCTTGAGAAGTTTTCAACAAGCTCTAAAACATTAGATATGATACTCAACTCACAAAGGGTGATGTACAACAATGTTGGTTTGGGTTATCAACCTAAAGAACCTAGTGTCATATCTTTAATGCCAAGAACCCACTTTAGATCATCAAATGATTCTAAGGTTCAAAAAGTCAAAAAGAAATTGACTAAGGCATGTGTGCCAAAGTCATTCATTGTAGATTCTTTAGGTCCCAAAATTTGGGTACCTAAAACCTCCATATTTAGAATTGTAGAGCTTTGATTGAGGGGGAGCATCTATCAATATGGGTGGTCGATATTTGGTGCTCCAAACCCATGACCAACAAAAATTGTCATTGACATGATTGGTTATGAAATGTTCAAATTAAGTGCTTTGATCTTCATTGTCTTAGCTCTTATAACAATATGATCTCTTGGCTAGTGAGTTATGAAATCTCATTTGAGCAATAAGGAAACTTTTCATGCAATAAATGATAGTATATCCATGCTTCAAAATAAATCTACAAGTTTTGGAAAAATTATATATATTGCATGAACGATTTAGATTGACACATAACTTGCTTATACCATGAATTGCTTAAGTTGATCAGTTTTATTATTGAATTTTATGACTCAAGCTTAAGAGATTGTGTTTGATGAACATATGCCATGATTTTCTTGTATGTGTTATAGAACATAGATGCATGCTAAAGAACAAGGATTAACACATAGTTTGTACTAATAAGGCATCACCAAACAAAGAACATGAGCTTAAAGTTTAGACTTAAATTTTTCTCAAGGTATTTTGTTTGGTGAACATGATCAAGTATGTCATGATTTACTGTATGTGTTGGTAACGTTAATGTATTGCATGCAAATTTTTGAGGAATCTTTAGTTTGTGATGATCATCATAAAACCTCACAAGGCAATATCAATGCATGTTTTTAAAACTGGTTAAATGAGATAAAAGCATGTCGGACAATCATGTGTTAGAAAGCTTGATCATGTTTTGATACTAATTTGATACAAGCGTGTTTTTGAAAATTTGATCATATTTTTGTTTGTATCATGAAATCGGATCATGTTTTGGCAATTTGATATTAGTATCATATCTCGATAATTGTTTGAAGAAATGTATTTTGATTAAGGAAACCCTTTAGGACCAATGGGATTAAAACTAATTGATTTAGGGTTTGGGAATGGTAAGAGTTGAAACGAACGCTTCTGAAACTGATCAGTTTCAGAAAACATTCTGTGTCAGACCTGATCGGTCCACCGACCGATCAGGACTCACCCTGATCGGTCTGGTGACCGATCAGGAATCATACTGATCGGTTCGATGACCGATCAGATCATCACTGATCAGAGGTATCAGACTACTCCTTAGTCCGATCCCCTTTTTCATCCAATTGTATCAGTGTAATGATCATACCACACACAAATCTGATACAAACCAAGTACAATTGAAACATACTTGATCATCCATTGGTACAAACCTGGTACTAAGTGAGTACAAGTTGGTTCAAGTGTTCAAATATGGGTAGGAACTTTTAAAACCCTTGATTTTCAGAAATTTTTCTGAAACATCAAGTGTTAAACAAACCTAATACTGATTTGATACAAACCTATGTTGGGATGTTCAATTTCATAAGAAAGGGTTTGTTGAGTCATGACTCTTGTTCTTAATGTCGTGTTTCGGAAATTTTTCTGAAATGTCGAATATTAATAGAGTCTACACCCCTATTGTGGAATGCAAATTGTTAATGCAGTCTGATCAGGAATGTATTAGAGTTTCAGGAATTTTTTTGAAATTTGATCGCTCCCCAGACTAACAAGAAATATGTCTGTATCACATAATCAACGAGTCTGATCGGTCACGGAGACCAATCAGGATTATATGTCAGATACAGAAGTATTCCTTACTTGTCATATGAAACATATACATGTTTGACCTTGATATATTTCTGTATATGTTTTCATGTGTAAGTTCACACTTATTGCCGTATGATGCATATACATTGTTGTCATGATACATTTATGGTATATGCTTCTCATATGCAATTCCAAAATCATCCTTTGACTTACTTGTCATATGAAACATATACATGTTTGACCATTATATTATTCTGTATATGTTTTCATGTGCAATCCATAATTATCTTTGATTATTTTGGGTTTGGGGAGAGACCCATGTTTGAGGGGGAGGTATGTTCAAACTTAATAACCATACCCTTTTCGATGTTTGACAAAGGGGGAGAGAATGATTGATTAAGTTTATGATTATTGTAGGGGGAGGATTTTGATTTCCTTACGATAATTGAACTGCCTTCAAGTGATCATTAATGCCTAAACTTAAATCAGGTTGTCAAACAACAAAAAGGGGGAGATTGTTGATGCAGTCTGGCCCGATTATTGTTTTGGTGTTGACACCAATTTAAGGTTTGATTTAAGTTTGGTTGAACTAATTGTGATTAAGTCCTAATCGGGGATCAGGCACGTTATGGGAAATCCTAGCTTGGAGGGCTAGGTGTTGGAAAATCCTAACCTGGAGGGTTAGGTGTTGAAAATCCTAGCTTGGAGGGCTAGGTGGGTGAAAAGTCCTAATTCAGAAGAGGTGGGTGAAAAGTCTTAGCTTGGAGGGCTAGGTGAAAAGTCCTAACTTGGAGGGTTAGGTGAAAATTCCCATCTTGGAGGGTTAGGTGAATAAGTCCTGGCTTGGAGGGTCAGGTCCTAGCTTGAAGGGCTAGGTTTGGAAAAGTCCTAATTCGGAAGGGTTGGGTGAAAAGTCCTAGCTTGGAGGGTTAGGTGAAAAGTCCTAACTTGGAGGGTTAGGTGAAAAGTCCCAACTTGGAGAATTAGGTGAAAAGTCCTGGCTTAGAGGGTCAGGTGCCTAGCTTGGAGGGCTTGGTTGGATGAAGGTCTAACTCGGAGGGGTTGGGTGAAAAGTCCTAGCTTGGAGGGCTAGGTGAAAAGTCCTAGCTTGGAGGGCTAGGTGAAAAGTCCTAACTTGGAGGGTTAGGTGCAAATTCCCAACTTGGAGAGTTAGATTGAAAAATCCTTAGCTTGGAGGGCTAAGGTGAATGAAATTCTAGCTCGGAAGGCTAGGCCTACGTCCCTGGACGGTCTGGTGACCGATCAGGGAGTTGGTACACTGTTCCTTCGTGGATCGGTCTGGTGACCGATCCAGTGATGTCTGATCGGTCTGGTGACCGATCAGGGAGTATGTGTTTCACTCACTGCACAACTCCTGATCGGTCTGGTGACCGATCAGGGAGTCCACAGTGAGTTGAGTTCCCCTGCTGATCTGCTCCTGATCGGTCTGGTGACCGATCAGGGATACTATTCAGATCGGACTGGTGAACGATCATTTGTCGCAAGGTTCTCACTATGACCGATTAGGATGACTCCTGATCGGTCAGGAAGCTGCCTGATTGGTCTGGTGACCGATCAGGCTGGAGCCTGATTGGTCTGGTGACCGATCAGGCAGGAGCCTGATTGGTCTGGGGACCAATCAGGAGTATGCAAAAGACTGCTGGATCGGTCTGGTGACCGATCAGGCTCCTTCCTGATCGGTCTGGTGACCGATCAGGAGCAGAACTTTAATTCAAATAAGCTGTCAGAAGCTCTGATCGCGTCTGTTTTCACTGTCGATTCTCTGCTACTTGCTGATTTCTTTTTGATATGCATTGCTAAGCCTCTGTTGGAGTGTGCAGGTGATAGCAGGTGATTCAAACACTCAAGGAGGGTCAATGGGAGACTTTCCTTGGAGCAGGTTTGTTTGTTTCTCCTTCTCAGGTTTCAACGGTAACTGGAGCAGCTGGCGACTGACGGAGACTCAGCTGGAGAGGAGGTCTTCAGTAGACTGAGTGCTCAGGAAGGTCAGTGGGTTCAGGTTGGCTCAGTGGATGCTGATGAAGCTTGCGATGGTGAGAGGGAGCTTAAGAGACAAAGCTGGATGCAGAGGAGCGGAGGCGAACAAGACAGAAACTTGGGAAGTTTGGCTGGGTTGTGTTCGTGCTCTCTGATGCTTTGTGCTTGAGCGATCTTGTTACATTCCTGTGAGATCTTTGTGAGCTTGTCTTCTCGAGTGTCTCTGTGCTTAACTTGTATCTTCTTGAGATCAATTGTGGAGAGGTTTCTCCACCGAGAAGGAGGCTGCTACTATCCGGAGTTCACTGGGGCTTGATCTGCCGACGATCAAGGGATCGCCCACCTTACAGGCACGCCAAGGAGTAGGGGCAAGTTATCCCCGAACCTTGTATATCGCTGTGTTAGCGTCGGTTTGCTTTCATTTGCTTTGGGTTGTTGTTTTTAGTTTTCTGTTTCTGCATTTGCTTCCGCTGTCTAACTCTGAAGTGCAGAATAGATTTGAAAAGCTCAAAAGTTTTGTGTCCGACTAGATTCACCCCCTCTTTCTAGCCATCCGGGTTCCAACAAGCCGTACACTGAGTGGGACACCGCTCTGAAACGGAAAATTGAAGCTGATGTAAAGGCGACCCAGACCCTCCAATGCGGCTTAACAAAAGAGGAGCTGAACCGGGTGGGTCCATTCAACAGTGCCAAGGAACTGTGGGGGAAACTGATCGAGCTGCACGAAGGAACTTCAGACACTCGGATCAGCAAGAGAGATCTCCTCCTGAACAAGCTGTACACGATCAAGATGAACGACAACGAAACAACAGCTCAACTCCACGCTCGAATTCAGGAATTAATGAACGGACTACACACCATCGGTCACAAGGTAGAAAACCGTGACCTAATAAGGTACGCTTTAAATGCTTCCCGAGAAATACCTTGTGGGCATCTATGGTAGATGCATACAAGGTTTCAAGGGACCTTTCAAAAATTAAATTAGATGAATTGTTCTCTGAATTAGAATTACATGAACAGACTAACTGCAATCTGGCCGAGAAAGGTATTGTCTTTGTTGCAGGTAAAACTGGAAGGACAACCAAGAAGAAGCCTCAACCTGAACCCGAGTCTAACTCAGACTCAGACTCAGAAGACGAAGATAGAGATCGACCTAAGCTGGTCCGACTGGCCCGAAACTACTACAAGGAATTGAAGAATCAAACCAACAGACGTAAAGCCAGCAGAAGAAAGGACGAACCAGCTGAACCCGCAAATGAAAAGAACAAGCCCAACGTAACCTGCTACGAGTGCAAGAAGAAGGGTCACTACAAGACGGAGTGTCCGAACCTAAAGGAGACCAAGAAGAATAGAAGGAAAAAATGCACTTCAGGCAACGTGGGACCAGTCCTCCTCCGAAAAAGAAGAAGAGGTCCCACAGTCGAACCTACTCGCACTAACCGCCTCAGAAAAGGTCGAGACCGAATCAGAATCAGAACAGGATGACGGCAGACTGACATTTTCAGAAGACGGCGAAATCAAGGTAAGTGGTTTTACTAGAAGTCAGTTAAATGAATTAATTTCTTATCTTTCTCGAGATTTGGCGAAAGCTAAACTCCGAGTCGAATCCCTCCGACAAGAAGTAAAACTCCTGAAAGAAGGAGCTGACTCTAGACCCTTAACTGAGAAGGTTCAAGAAGGAACCTCTACTCAAGTTGAAAAACTTGAGAAAGAGAACTCCTCCCTGAAAACTCAGGTTAAGGATCTTATAGCGGCTTTAGAACAATTCACTTCTGGTTCCAAGAGTCTTGACATGATTCTTGGAAAACAGAAGTCGGTTCTAAATCGATCCGGACTAGGTTATAGAAACAAATCTAGACAAAGATCTTACTTTGCTGTACTGAACCAGTCCAGACCTAAAGTTCAGGCATGGGTACCCAAACTATGCCTGAACAAACAAACTGGATCAAATCAATACTGGATCCCCAAGGACAAGATTCATATCTTGCCAGACCATTATCATGGCTTTAGTCCAGGGGGAGCCAAATTGAAAACACTATTTATTGTTAGATAAAATTCAATTCTTGCTTGCAATTTGCATGATTGATTGTTTACTTAATTTATGCAATTTACCATGTTTAGATTTAGGAATGGTTAGTGTAAGGACTGAACCAACTTAACTGAAATTTGAACAACATAGTATTGGGTGGAGGTGAGATGATAGTACGTTAGGGAAACCAATTCTAATAAGGTCAAGTATTCTCTACTTGGTCTCTTTAGACTGGTGAAACTAGCCGAAGCTACCGATCCAATACCCAAACTAGTTAGACCAGAATTTTTCAAAGATTAATTTTGAAAATGAAATTTCACTGAAAGGCTTTGTCAAGGAAAGGGTTGATGATCCAATAAGGCTACGGCCAAAGAAGGCCTAGTGCCTCACCAAGACCTGGAAGCCAATCTTTGAAATTCAAATTCAAATTAGTCTCTGTTAAATTCGAATCTAACACAAATTTTTAGTTAGTTGTAGATTTAAACATTCGTTTCAAAATAAATTCAATTGTTTTTAAAATTAATTAAGTTTTTCAAAATAAATCATGTTTTTCTCAAAAATTCTTTTATCAAAACCTGTCTCACAAAACCTATAAGGCTAACGTGATTGAAAACCCTAGATTGGGTGAGACAGTAAAATTATACTCAATTAAAATTCCTTTAATACCAATATTGTGGTTTAATCCTGTAGTTCAGAACATAGTCATACCATGGTCAACGTAGTCAAACCATGGTCAACGTAGTCAAACCATGGTCAAAGCAGTCAAACCATAGTCAAGGCAGTCAAATCCCTTCAAACCATGGTCAAACCAATTAAACCATGGTCAAATGATCACAAAACATCAAAAGTGTACTTGCTATATAATCCGGGCGCCCGTGACTCCTCGGGCGCCCCCTCCATGACTTTCTCTTCTCTCAAGGCAAAAAGCTATCTTTACCCCTTGACTGGGGCGCCCGGAACCATGCGGGCGCCCCCGTACCAGTCAAAGCAGCAAAGCTGCAAATTTCAGCCTGATCGGGGTGCCCGGGTCATTGAGGGCGCCCCCAACCAGCACTAGTCACTACCAAAGGCAGTAGACTGCTGTCCCGGGCGCCCGGGAGCTCCCGGGCGCCCCCAATAAACTGCCTATAAAAAGGCATCCGAACTCCCTCTTCTTCCCACACCAAAAATCATCCTCCTTCCTCACTTCCTTCCTTCCAAAGAGATCAAGTGACACTTGTGCTTCCTCAATCTCAACCATCCCTCCCCGGTATGATTTCTTTTATGCATTTAGAATTATTTTCTTAATTCCTTTCTTATAAATGCATGTTTCTTAACTTAGAAAACGCCGAGCAAACCAAGCGAACCCCGGTACCGAACCGAGTCCCAACCCTAGGTTCCCTACTCTAGAACTTTGTAATAAGTTTGCTCGAACAACCTATAAGCCTATCAAAACTAGCTATCTAAATAGACACTTCTTCACCCAATCTTGTCCTTTAGCCATGAATGTTATAAACTTTTATCAACTAGACAATCTAGTATTCTGCACTCATTCAATTAACACATCTTTATGTGCAGAATTCTATAATAACATAGTTCGACAAAACGATCTCATGTTTGTCACTACTGTTCAAGGGATACCCCTGTCGATCACCCCTGCTTAACTAAATCGATTTCTTGGACTACGACCCTCCCAGTCCACCTTTTGTTGCTATCCACCTAGGGATCCTCCATTTGATGCTCCCTACTCTCACATCACTCTAGACACTCTCTACTCCTATTTCTATAGGGAAGCTAGACTCCCCGTAGCTAGACGATTTCAGTCCGTTGACCTTCAGGCCCAGGACTACGCCCTATATAGAGTCCTGGTCCGCTGTATTTTACCACTATCCACTAGGGATGTCGCGACCATGCGACCTTTTCATGCCTTCCTCCTGTATGCCCTGATCCATCATCTAGACATTGACATTGGCCTTCACATATTCCACGCTATCTTATATGCCTCCAGTGTCACGACTCAGGGTCGGGTACGCACCCCCTTCTGCCACATTATCACCTCCATCCTTCATCACCACGGTCGTGACATTACCGTAGGTGAAATAACCGCGATGACCGATTTTGACGAGATAGGGTTTAGGAACTTCTCTTTAGCTGGTATAGAGGTATCGGCCACCGGGGTTTTGACTTGGAGACGATAGCGAGCCGGAGCTCAGATCGACTCAGACGAGGAGGTTGAAGTCGATGTCGCCGATTTGGCAGCAGAGGCTCGAGCACACATAGACGAGCCCCCTCCACCGACACTCTACGAGAGAGTAACACGGCTAGAGACACAGGTCCAGAGCCTCCGAGAGGAAGCGGAGGTAAACCATGCTGAAGATATGGAGACAAATCTAGGCTATTACACTGACTATATGAGTGCCCTTAGAACTGAGAGGGAGACCAGAGACGCACAGTATCACGAGATGATGGACCTGTTCCGATCCTGGCAGCCAGGCTCTTCTGATCATCCTGGTCCCTCATCCTAGATTTGATTAGCATTGTACCAGTGACTATATGACTGCCCCTACTCAGTAGGGTTGACTCATGTTTTGACTTGTATGACTGTGCTGATTCTCTCTGTTAACTAGCTGACTTATGGAAATGAGTACTTGTTTTTTTTATCAGCAGTTAGGATTATGCTTGGTAGAATAGATTTAGTCTACTGTTGGTTTTCTTACTCATTTCAAAATTAGTTTTTAAAGTAGTTTTTTTTAATGCTTTTAAAATCAGCTTTTACTTAGTTTTGAAAAGTTTTAAAAATAATTTTTTTTGACTTAGTTTTATTTTTAAAAAAACTACCCCCTTCAAAACTAGGGCTTTTTCGCAAATGGACTTAGCCTAGGCCCTAACCCTAGAACTGCATGCACTTATAGATTTAGAAGCCAGCATCTCACAAGCACCATAGGATACTTTTGATTGATAACCTAGAATGGGTTCAGATGCTTAGGTCTTTGCCTTAATTCAAGATGCTTTAAGTCAGTGCATCTGCAGTAATTGGGGCACTAAATACAACTTACACAGTAATCAAGCTAAGTGTCAAGTTTAGAAAATCTAACTTAAACAGAACACTTAACTTGACTAACCCTAGCGAAAATTACTGCTTATAGCAGTTAGTAAGTAGCTAATTGGGTTAGACAGAACCCTAAAAGAGATAATTAAAATTGATTTGATTTAGTTAATATCCTGAATTGATTCAGTATAGCAAATTATGCAATTTACTATTTGCCTTTATGCAACTTAATTACCCTTTTTCTACTATACTGCCTTGTTTTTTATATATGGCAAAGGAGGAGAGATAGGAAAGGAGAGAGTTTAAATTTTTTTTTTCTAAATCCAAAATTCCAAACTCTATCCTTTATTCAAAAAGTATTTAAACTTAAGTTTTCAAATCTAAATTTTTCCAAGTATTTAAACTTAAGTTTTCAAATCAAAATTTTTTCTAAGTATTTAAACTTAAGTTTTCAAAACTTTCTAAGCACCTAAACTTAAGTTTTCAAATTTTTCTAAGTGCTTTGAACCTAAATTTTCAAAGTTTACTAAGTACTTAAAACTGAAACTTTCAAAATTTCACTTAGTACTTTTAAACTTAAGTTTTCAAAAACCCTCTAAGTATTTTAAACTTAAGTTTTCAAAAACTTTCTGAGTACTTAAACTTAAATTTTCAAAATTTTCTTTAGTACTCAAACTTAAGTTTTCAAAATCCTTCGTAATACTTAAACTTAAGTTTTCAAATTTATCTAAGTATTTAAACTTAAATTTTCTACAAGTATAAATTTTCCAAAACCAAAATTATTTTGGAAAATATGTATCTTTAAAGTTCTGCTGAAAATTATTCTAAGTAAAATAAAATCCAACTTTAGACTTAGAATTTATTTTCAAAAACCCCACAAACTTTTGAAAAATCTAGGGGGAGATTCCTTCCAGGAGGAGGAAACAAAATTTCATTTATTAACTTAACTTTTTGAACCAGGGTTGCCATAAGTCAAAAAGGGGGAGATTGTTGGTCCAGAAAGCACCCAAGTCGAACCTGTGTTTTGATAATGGCAAAAGGGTTCAAAAGTTAAGGAATAATATTTATCTAATATGTTACTCAAGTGTGCAGGACAAGTCCTAGCGAAGGACTGCTAGGCACCTGGCGAAGGAATGCTAGGATACAAAGCCCTAGCGAAGGACTGCTAGCCACCTGGCGAAGGAATGCCAGGATACAATGCCCTAGCGAAGGACTGCTAGGCACCTGGCGAAGGACGACTTGGTACTGAAGACCTGGCGAGGGACAGCTAAGCACCTAGCGAAGGACTGCTGGGCAAAAGTCCAACCGGAGGAGCCGGCTGACATCAGGTAAATTCTCCAGAGAGGAGTAGGTGAGGACGCGTTCCCAGTCGAGGGAACGGTAGGCGTCGGTTCAACCTAGGGCTCCATTTTGGAGACCCAAAGTCAGAACCAAGACAGCTAAGGCTGTATAAACTTAATACTCTATTGCTTTATGTTGTTTTTGTACTAACCTTGGATGTAGGACCGAAGGAACGAGTGTCTGCAGCTCAGAGAGCCTCAAAGGAGTGAGGCAACAGCTGACCAGGGCGCTCAGAGTGTCCCGGGCGCCCCCAAGGTGAATACAAAACAGATGAAGCAAAAGGAGTGCTTCGACAGCTTATGGGTGGGGCACCCCCATGCTCCCGGGTGCCCCCATGCTCCCGGGCGCCCCCAGCGTCCCGGGTGACCCCAAGTTCAAGCTAACGAAGCAGAAGCCAGCGAAGCCAACGGATAAGAGTTGACCCGGTCAACCCGGGTGCCCCCAGCATCCCGGGCACCCCCGTCAAAGCCTGATCCCGAGATTGAAGGGATCAGAGCTGACCGAGTGGAACTCGGATCAGCTGACACGTGGGGGGGGGCGCCCCCGACGTCCCGGGCGCCCCCAGGGGCTATAAAAAGGGCCCTCGACCCCAAGGCTTCAGCAATCAATTCTTCCAACGCATTCACGCTCTTCTGCTCCAGCGCTCTACTCTGGAAACCTCCCGACTCGAGATACAAGCGCCGACCACGTCCTTCTGCTTCAAAAATATAATCTACACCAGACGTCGGTAACGAAAAGCTAATTTTAGTTTACTGCAATAATTTTTGTAATACTTTTTGTAAACGGATTTTGCACACATATAGAATTGCCCACAGTAAACGACAACGACCGTGGGCTTTGGAGTAGGAGCCGACCGCGACTCCGAACCAAGTAAAAAACTTGGTGTTTGCGTGTGTTTGATTTAAATTTCCGCTGCGTAATTTCTCTAACTGTTAATCCGAACGTTTTACGATATTCACCCCCCCTCTATCGTTTCTCTCGATCCAACACATACTTGGAACAAACCTACTACTAATTCGATACAAACCCGTGTTGGAATTTTTAAAATTCATAAGAAAGGATTGGTTAAATCATGACTCTTGTTCCTTGATGAGGAATAACTTTTAGTCAAGAAACTCATGTCGTGTTTTCAGAAATTTTTCTAAAATACCTATTGTCTACACCCGTGTGATCGGATGAGTTTTGGATTGAACGAACATGTTCCTGGAAATTTCAATTGTTAATGCAGTCTGATTTTGAACGAATCAGAGTTACAGAAATTTTTCTGAAAACTGATCGTCCATAGATAAATCAGAAATTTTTCTGTATCGAATAATCAACGAACCTGATCGGTCACGGAGACCAATCAGGACCATATGTCGGATACAGGTACGTTAATTATTGTCATATGAAGCATATACATTGTTGCCATGATACATTTATAATATATGCCTCTTATATGCAATTCGAAAATTACCTTTCATTATTTTGGGTTTGGGGAGAGACTCTTGTTTAAGGGGGAGTTATGTTAAAACTTAATAACTATACCCTTTTCGATGATTGACAATGGGGGAGAGAATGATTGATTAAGTTTAGGGTTAAGTATTGTAGGGGGAGGACTTTAATTCCCTTACGATAATTGACCTTATTTGATACCTAAACTTAAATCAGGTTGTCAAACAATAAAAAGGGAGAGATTGTTGATGCAGTCTGGCCCGATTGTTGTTTTGGTGTTGACACCAATTTAAGTTAGGTTGAATAAAGTCCCGGTGAGTGAAGCCGGGTCCTAGCGAGTGAAGCTTGGATGAATGAAGTCTCGGTGAGTGAAGTCAGGTCCTGGTGAGTGAAGCCAGGTGATTGAAATCCCGGTGAGTGAAGTCGGGTCCTGGTGAGTGAAGCCAGGTGATTGAAATCTCGGTGAGTGAAGCCGGGTCCTGGTGAGTGAAGCTAGGTGATTGAAATCCCGGTGAGTGAAGCCAGGTCCTGGTGAGTGAAGCCGGTTGACGAAAACCACGGTGAGTGAAGCCGAGTCCTGGTGAGTGAAGCCAGGTGACTGAAATCCCGGTGAGTGAAGCTGGGTCCTAGCGAGTGAAGCTAGGTGACCGAAACCCTGGTGAGTGAAGCCAGGTCCTGGTGAGTGAAGCCAGGTGACTGAAATCCCGGTGAGTGAAGCTGGGTCCTAGCGAGTGAAGCTAGGTGACCGAAACCTTGGAGAGTGAAGCCAGGTCCTAGCGAGTGAAGCTAGGTTGAATGAAGTCCCGGTGAGTGAAGCTGGGCATGGAGTCTTGGTCCGGGGGACTAAGCATGAGTCAGAGAAGGCTAGGGAGCTCGTTCTCTTGACTTAGGGTTGAATTGGTTGAAGCTGGATCGGTCTGGAGACCGATCAGGGAGTTGGCATGAACTCCCTATTGTGGATCGGTCTGGTGACTGATCCAGCGATATCTGATCATTCTGGTGAACGATTAGGGAGAGAACAGAAAAATTTCTGTTTGGCTTCTGATCGTTCTGGAGAACGATCAGAGAGAGGACAGTAGGTTTCTCACAGAAACCCTGATCGGTCCCTCTGACCGATCAAATATCAGATCTTCCTCATCCTGACCGATCAGGATGGCTCCTGATCGGTCAGGGAGTGACCTGATCATTCACCAGACCGATCAGGGTACAACCTGATAGGTCAGGTGACCGATCAGGAGTGTATCTCCTGCGGGTTGTGGCAAGCAAACTGCTGGATCGGTCTGGTGACCGATCCCTGATCCGTGATCGATCAGTGTGATCGATTAGGTTCAGTCCGCGATCCCTCAATTCCCACTTTGGATCGATCAGGCAGGAGCCTGATCGTTCAGGGCTTTTCCTGATCGGTCTTGTGACTGATCAGGGCCCTCTCTGATCGGTCCACAGACCGATCAGTAGCTGAAACTTTAATTCAAATCCGCTGTCAAAATTCTGATCGCATTCTGATAACTTCTGTTTTCACTGCTATTTCTCTGATTCACGTTTGATTTTCATTTGCTAAGCATCTGCTAAGTGTGTAGGTAATGCAAGGATGATTCAAACATTAGAGGAGGGTCAACTAGGGACTTTCCCTGGATCAGGTTTGGCTGTTTTCTCTTCTCAGGTTACAACGGGCGTCTGGCGCGGCTGGTAACGGCTGGGAAGCTGACGAACTGATCTGGAGCTCAGCTAAAGAGGGTTTAGGGAGTCCAGAAGAGGTCAGTGGTAGCTAGGTTGTTGCAGACAAGCTGGTGAGCTACAGAGGTGCGCCTGGTGATCTGGCGATGAGCATGTTTAAGAGTTGGCTGGCGAAGAAGAGAAGTAGAACTCTTGCAAATCACTCTCATCCTTGAAGCAACTCTTTGAGACACTGCAAACTTGAGCGCTTGGAAGAGGCAGAGAGCTTGGTGAGTCCATCAGCAAGCAGACACGAAGAGCGGAGAGTTCTTGCGTGAGGTTTGTGCTGGGTGGAGCTTGGTGAAGAGCTCTCTTGTGTTCCTCCTGTCCTAGTGCTCTGTAAGCCTTATTATGTTTCTCTGTGCTTACTTTCATCACTCTGTTGAAACTGCTGTGGAGAGGTTTCTCCACCGAGAAGGAGGTTCCATTTGATATCCGGATTTTCCGGGGCTTGATCTGTCAACGATCAAGGGATCGCCCACCTTACGGGCACTCCAAGGAGTAGGGGCAAGTTATCCCCGAACCTTGTAAATCCTCTGTGTTAGCATTTCTGATTTGCGTTTTAGTTTTCTGTTAGTTCTTGTTTTTGTGTTTGTCTTCCGCTGCCTAACCCTGATCACAGAAACAAGAAAAGTTCAAAAGTCCAAATCTGCCTGTGTCTGGCTACATTCACCCCCCTCTATAGTCATCCAAGCACCAACAATGCGGACTTCGAGGCGTACGTAAAGGATGACATGGAGGTAAGCTGGAGGCTTGTGTGCGCATCTGAGGGACGAGGGTCGAAGACGAAGAGGGCGTGAAGGCAACAGATCGAGGATGCTGGTGAAGAGTCAGCTGAGTTGTGAGGAGTCGAGTGCTGAGAGAATGTACTCGGGAAATCCTAGGGGTCGAGTGCTGAGAGAATTGTACTCATGAAGGAAACCTAGGTAGGGCAGTCGATTGGTGTTCTGGTAGTCGACTGATAAACCCCACAGAAATATCAGTCGACTGCTATAGGGGCAGTCAACTGGTAGTGGCTGAGAATTCAAACGTTGGGTTTGCAACGGTCGAGTTTGAGTGGGGGCAGTCGACTGATAGCAGCCAAAACAAAAGTGAGCTCTATTTAAAAGGGCTTCGTTTTGGCTGAGACTCTTGACGAATTTGGCTTTGGTTAAAGGCCAAATAGTAGTCTAAGAGCTCAAAGGTGTGTTCGGGATTGTGGCGAGGTTTCTCCACCCACAAGGAGCTACACGAGCTAATCGGAGGGCACCCGGAGAGTCATCCGCCGAAGGATCAAGGGATCGTCCACCTTACGGACAGACGTGGAGTAGGAGCGTCATCTCTGAACCACGTAAAAGGTTTGGTGTTAGCATTGTTTAATTTGTTTATTTGTTATTCCACTTGCGCTTGCTAACGTTGTAGGTAGAAGAATCAAAATTGCTATTCACCCCCTTCTAGCAAACGGTCACGATCTAACATAAATTATATTGCAATAGGAGTTATTTAGGATTACCCGTCAAGGATCACTGTAATTGGAATGACACGTTATTCACGTTGAGTTTTACGCTGTGAATTCACGTTGTGTATCATTTTTGTATTTATTATTCTTTATCTTATTTCTTTTCGCGTTTGTTAAGACGATCCTAGTTGGTAGGAGAGGAGAGCTTAGTTACATTGTGGGAGATGATGAATATATAAAACTATTGTATGTGCTTATCAAAAGGATAATGTTATCATTCCATATTTGTATGAGAGTTCAATGGTTACTCGGAGTAGGATTGAAAGGGATAATCACAAGGCAGATGATAGAAATCAAGCCACAAGATGGTGCATATATATACAATCAAAATGGAGGGTATATATATATTGATCCTGTCACTGAGTGAGGTGGACTCCCAAGAGTGAAGTGGACTGAGTACTACTAATGCTAGCTCCGACCTATAAAAAAGTGATCGTTAGCAACCCGCCGGGAAAAGTCCCCGGCAAGGCCCTCCGACGGTCAAGTCAGTCTACGCAAGAGAAGAGAGCAAGAGCAATGGAACAATAGAGAAAACACTATCGCGCGCGCGTGTACTTGTGAAGAGGTGAGCGGGGCCCTCCGAGGGAGCTGACAACTTCTGCCCTGTCTGCCACCTTTTGTCGTATGCGGGAGCAGGGCAAGGTGTAGCATACGGTGACAGGGTAAGGTGTCACATGCCCGAATAAGGCAAGGGACACTGTCAGCCCGTGGCGAGCGTCGTCTGGCGCCACTCGGTCTGACACAAGCATAGGCTGCCATGGTACAGAGTACTAGGGTATGGCAGGATGATCGTCGTGTCAGTGGGATACTCGCGATTCGGGCACGAACGGTGCCAGTCATGCGCCGACTCCCATACCACTTCTGTTAGTGTCGTGTCAGAGAGTAGGTGTCTAGGGTGTGTGCAACAAACCCCGACTGGGAGCGCCGACCTGCTGCGCCGAGTGAACCCTGGCCATCAGGGGGCTCAGGAGTTCCCTGGCTTGGCAACCGGTGTTCCTTAGCATCGTGTGTATATCGGTTGGGGTCGGGCTCTCGATATTCCTGAGTGGGTTCGGTCAGGCTGTATCCGCCCCACCGCTGGCTCGGACGACTCGCTCGCTGGGACCCTCGCATCGACCCATCCTGACGCGGCGCCAGGCTGGCCAGCTGAGTTACATGTGAGCTAGGTCGGGATCATAAGCATCCCCTTCGAGTCTAGTTGAAGGAGGCGCCGAGTCCGACTGACTAGACTGTTAGTTTAAGGTGAGCCTGACGCACTGAGGGTTCTACTCTGTGTTTCGCAGCTTTGGGGCACGTGCTATAACGTGTTCATGACTATGTTGGCTCACTCCAAAGCCAAGCTACGAGCCGAGCGGCAGGTGGCGAACCTGGAGGCTCGACTCTGACACACCCAATTAGTCTCCGATGAAGTCGCTCTCAACGGCTTGCGGGTGGAGGTCATCGCTCTGCAAGACCGACTAGCCCACTTAGAGGAGTAGTCGGAGGTCTCTCGGTCTCAGATAGACTCGGCGGACACGGCAGTTACCCAAGCTCTCCATCGAGTCTCCTAGGTCGAGCACACAGAGTGCAAGGCCTGGGCTCTCAAGGCTAAGGCACAGGAGGAGCTACAGAAGATGAAGGCAGAGCTCCACGAGGTGACTCGGTCTACTGAGTCCTTGCGATCCAAGCTAGAGGCTAAGGAGCAGGAGCTATCCACCCAGGCTGAGAAGATCGATTCCCTGGCGACTCAGCTGGCGAGTTGGGACACCGAGCTCAACGCCCAGGCGAAGGAGCAGAGCCAATTGTGGGGGCAGCAGGCTGCTTGGGAGGCAGCCCAGTCTGAGCTTGAAGAGCTTCGGGCCTATAAGGCAGGCGAGGTGACTCGGTGGGACACTCGACAGGTGGAGTTCCTGAATTCTATGGACCTCAGCCGTAAGCTATCCCAAAGGTTGCGGCTCTTGCTCAAGCAGCAAATGCTCAGCACATTCACGCAGCTTAAGCAAGGGGCACCTTCCGCCCAACCTCTCGGTCAGCACCGTTAAGCTGGTCGGTCTAACCTAGCAAATGTCCGAGGAAGTCTTCCGACCCTTTAAGTGAGGGTCGGGGTTTTTGTTTTTCCTTTTCTTTCTTTTTGCTTTCCCTGTAGGCGCTTTGCCTTACTTTTGTACTAAACTCAGTTTTAATGCAATTTTACCTTTTTGTACTGTCACGTGTGCTTGTCAGTCTTTTTGTTTCTAAGTCTTGGTGGCTCAGGTAGATACTCGAGTCCACACAGTATTCCATTCTTTGCAATGTCGACTCGGCTAGCTTGTCTGAAGAACGATAAACTCGATTAGGTTAAGGCTAAGGACTAGCCTTTGCTTCGTATGCCCGCTTGGGGGGCTAAGCACACATGGTCGGATTTCGTTTAAGAAACGGGGATCACCCTGCATTCAACCGAGTCAGGTATAATGTTGCTCGCTCGGGAGGCGAGGTTTATGCACTTGATCGGCTTGATCCCAGGGAGCGTGGATCGCCACGCGTCCGGACCGGGAGTCGAGCCAAGTATAACGTCGTTTGCTCATAAGGCTTAGAGTTGGGACACTTGGTCAGCTAAATCCCAGGGAGCGTGGTCACCACGCGTCCGGACCGAGAATCGAGCCGAGGGGTGCGTGGGAGCATGCCCACTTATAACTCGCTCGAAGGCGAGAGTCTGGAGCGCCTGTAAGTTGACCAAGAATCTTGTTCTTCCACTATCATTACAGAGTTATGAAGTACAATTGTCTCGCATGCCCTCACTCCGCCTCTCGTTATGGTTAGAGATGAATAGCGCTCCAGGGTCGATCCAGCTTCTTTCCTTGCTCGTTCTCTAGGTAGTATGCTTCGGAGGCTAGCTTCTGGATGACCTTGAAGGGTCCTCCCCATTGAGGCTCTAGCTTGCTGACATCCCCGACCAGCTTAATCCTTTTCCAGACGAGGACGCCGACCTGGAACGCCCTCGGCAACACCCTTCGATTATATCTCTGCTTCATTTTCTGGCAGTATGCAAACATCCGAGTGACTGCCTTTTCTTGGATTTCTTCGACCAAGTCCAACTCCAGACGCCTTCTATCCGAGTTATCCTCATCATAGGCCTCCGCCGATCAGACTCGCATCCGACTTCAATAGGCACCACTGCTTCGCTTCCATAAACCAGCTGGAAGGGTGTGTGGCCTGTGGTTTCTATTGGTGTGGTTCGCTGAGCCCATAGGACGCTCGGCAGTTCGTCGACCCAGGTGCTACCTGCATGGTCTAGCTTGGTCTTCAGGCCTCTCAAGATCTCCCGATTGGCCACTTCTGCTTAACCATTGCTCTGCGGGTATGCCATGGAAGTGAAGGCTTGCTGAATACAGTAGGCCAAGCACCATTCTTGTATTTTTCGACCTTGAAATTGTCTGCCGTTGTCCGAGACGATCTTGTGAGGAATCTCATACCGGCACAAGATGTTCTGCCACAAAAACTTGATCACAGCCTGCTCCGTGATACGTGCCAAGGTCTCAGCTTCTATCCACTTGGAGAAGTAATCGACCGCCACCAGCAAGAATCTTTTCTGAGCAACAACGGTCGGGAAAGGCCCCATTATGTCCATGCCCCATTGGTCAAACGGGCAGGAGACTACAGATGCCTTCATCATTTCGACTGGTCTGTGAGAGAGATTATGGTGCTTTTGATAGGATAAACAGGTAGAGACCATTCGGTCAGTGTCCTTCTGCAGGGTTAGCCAATAATATCCATCTAGTAGCGCCTTTTGGGCCACGGCCTGAGCTCCAGCATGACTCTCACAGACCCCCATATGTATTTCTCTCAGCACATAGTCAGTATCTTCTTCACCCAGGCACTTGAGTGGAGATTGGGTGAAGACCCTTTGTACAACGCGTCCCTGACCAATGAGTACTGGACCGCTCGCTTTCTCAGGAGTCGGGCCTTCTCTCGGTCAACCGGGAGGACCCCATTTGTTAAGTAAGCAATGAGCGGTACTATCTAATATGTCCCGAGCTCCAACTCAACCTGCTGCTGGATATGCATCACCATCAGTATCTAACTGCTTGGTTGGGGAAGTACCTAGGAGCCTACTGAGCTAGCCAACTTGGCTAACTCATCCACCCGTAGGTTACTTTCTCTCTGTAGATGGACCTTTCAAAACCCAACTTTTAGTTTCTCATAGGCATCCACGAAGGCTTGTAATCGGTCGCTATTAACCTCAAATCGATCGGAGAGTTGTTGGGTGGCCAACTGAGAGTTTGAATATAACATTACCCGAGTGGCGCTCACGTGTTTAGCCGCCTGCAGCCCAGCAATGAGGGCTTCGTACTCGGCTTCATTATTTGTGGCTCGGTACTCCAGTCAGATTGATAGGTGTAACTGTTCTCTCTTGGGAGAGACCATCAAGATGCCGATTCCACTGCCCTGCCGAGCTAACGACCCATCCACATAAACTTGCCAAGCTTTTTCAACCTCTTCCGAGTGCAACTCACTTAGGAAATCAGCCAAGTCTTGCGCCTTAATCACTGGACGAGCTTGATACTAGATATCATACTCACTCAGCTCGGTCGTCCACTTGATCAACCACCCTGATGCCTCTAGATTTGAAACTACTCACCCCAGGTGACTATTGGTCAGGACCACGATCGGGTGTGCCAAAAAATAGGGTCGGAGCCTTCGAGTAGCTAACAACAGAACATAAGCTAATTCTCGAGTGTCGTATACCGGCACTCAGCACCTTTCAATAGATGAGCGAAGAAATATACCGGTTGTTGCTCGACTTCATCCTGCCTGACTAACACCATACTGATCGACTCAGCCGAGGTCGCCAATTACACATACAACACCTCTCCGACTTTTGGCTTGGCCAACACGGCAACTCAGCTAGATATGTCTTCAATTTTTCAAATGTCTTGTCGCAGTCGGCGTCCCATTGAAACTTTGTGGCTCGACGGAGTGTCTTGAAGAAGGGTAACCCTCGCTTGGCGGATCGGGATATGAAGCGGGATAATGTTGTGATCCGCCCAATCAGACTCTGTGCTTCCTGGAGGTTTTGTGGTGGGGGCATGTTGAGCAGGGCTTTGACCTTGCTCGGGTTGGCCTTGATGCCTCTCTCAATGACTATGTACCCAAGGAATTTTCCACTCCGGACCCTAAAAAGACACTTGACCGGGTTCAGTTTGAGCCCATACCTGCACAAGGTCTGGCAGGTCTCCTCGACATCCGACACCAGGTCTGCCGCTCGGCTCGATTTGATCAGTATGTCGTCCACATATACCTCAATGTTTTGGCCGATCTGTGACCAGAATACCTTGTTCATCATTCTCTGGTAGGTAGCTCTAGCGTTCTTCATCCCGAATGGCATAACCGTGTAGCAATACGTGCCGTCAGCCGTGATGAAGCTTACTTTCTCCTGATCCTCGGCTGCCAAGGGCACCTGGTGATAACCTTGGTAAGCGTCCAACATAGATATGAGCTCACTTCCGGTTGTGGAGTCGACCATTTTGTCGATCTGGGGCAAAGGGTAGCAGTCTTTTGGGCATGCTCGGTTGAGATCCCGGAAGTCAATACACACTCTCTACTTATTGTCGGGCTTTGCCACCAGGACTACGTTGTCTAGCCAGGCCGAAAATTGGACTTCTCAGATGTGCCCGACCTCCAGCAATTTCTCGTTTTCAACCTGGATGACTTTATTCTGCTCCATGTTGAAGTCTCGTTTCCTCTGCTTGACGGGCCGATCGTTAGGGTATAAGTGAAGGTGGTGTTCGGCCACCTCCGATCGGACACCCTTCAATTCTTTTACCGACCAGGCGAACACGTCCTGGTTCCTGGAAGGCATTCCAGCAGTGGCTCCTTCAACTCGCTCGGCAAAGTGGTGGCTATCTTAACTCGGGCCTCTGCCCGGTTGGGAAGCAGCTGAACCTCTTCCTTGTCTTCATGCAGCTCGGCCCAAGGAGAAGATTGTACCATGTTGCAGCTAGTGGAGGTGCACTGAGCCTTCTAACTCTCAGTCCGGACATCATCCACATAGCATCGGCGGGCCACCCTCTGATCTCCTCTAACCTCCCCGACCTTGTCGCCGACCGGGAATTTGATCTTGAGGTAGAAGGTCGAGGTGACTGCCCGAAACTCGTTGAGGGTCGGTCAGCCCAAGATCACGTTATAGGCCGAGGGAGCATCCACTATCAGGAAAGTGGACCATCTGGTTCTCTTCAACGGCTCCTCACCTAAGGAAATGGCCAGGCGAATCTGCCCAATCGTCTACACCTGGTTCCCAGTGAATCTGAACAGTGGGGTGACCACCAACTCTAGCTGGGATGGCTCGATCTGCAACTAGTCGAAAACTTTCTTGTATAGTATGTTGACCGAGCTGTCCATGTCCACGATGGTTCGGTGGACCTGGTAGTTGGCGATCATGGCGGTGATTACCAGGGCGTCATCGTGTGGGACCTCCCGTCCCTGTAGATCTTGTGGCCCGAAGCAAATATGGGGCCCTTGTGCTTATGCAACGCTGGTACCGACCTTGTGAATCTCTAGTCGGCGTACCTGTGCCTTCCAGGCTTGGTTGGAGTCTCCCCCGGTTGGCCCACCCGAGATCACGTGCACTCCTCCTCGGACGACATTCTGCCGGTTGACCTGCTCTTCGTCCACTTCTTCGGACTCAGCTCGGTCCTCTCACGGGAACAAATTACGAGCAGTCGGGGGATTCCATCTAGGTTCCTTGTCTACTGGGGCAGTTGTTGGGCCTCCCCGACCCGATCCACATCCCGGGGAGGCCTGACGCCCTCATCCTCGCGTGCCACGAGCCCGACCTCGATCAGCCTGTCGGCAGTCCTCCATGTTGTGTGTGTTGCTCTGATGGTAAGCACAATACGACCTCCAGCGGGTCGGCAGGCACTCTTGGGCCACCTGCTGCACGTGCATGCGCTCCATTCCCACCCAGTCGATCGCTCTCCGAGGGCTGCGGATGGGCCCGCCCGGGGATCGACTGTTCTAAGCGAGATTCGGGGTTGGCGTGCTGGCCGACTCCTTTTTCCGAGCAGCCTGCGCTTCCTCCACATTGATATACTTGACAGCCTTCCCTAGCAGACTGTCGAAGTCCTTCGGTAACTTCCTGATCAGCGAGCAGAAGAATTCTCCCTCTTACAGTCCTTGGGAGAAGGCGCTGATCAACACCTCGGGTGTAACGGTCAGCACGTCCAGTGTCACTCCATTGAATCTCTTAATGTAGACCCGGAGTGACTCCTTCAGGCCCTGCTTCAGTGCAAACAGGTTGAGGTTGGTCTTGTGTTGTCTCCTGCTACTAGCGATGTGTTGGAGGAATATCCTCCTAAGCTCCTTGAAACTCGACACAGACCCGTTGGGGAGTCGGTCAAACCATCGTTGATCTGGTCCCGAGAGCGTCATCAAGAAAGCTCGGCACTTCACGCCCTCGGAATACTGATGTAGTAGGGTTGCACTCTCGAACTTCATTAGATGCTCCTCAGGGTCGGTCGTTCCAGCATACTCTGGTATGGTGAAGAACCGGAGGTGCTTGGGGACCGGGTCCTTAAGGATATGCTGGGAGAAAGGGCAGCGCACTAGGGATGGCGGGGCGAGGTCGGCTAGGGCCTTTCCCTTATCCAAGCAGGGTCAGTGCGTCTGGCTGGAAGTCGACACCTCGGCGGGAGGCGAGTGAACCTCGTCATCCCGGGCTCTGTAAAAGGCGACAGGGAAAGGGACCGACCCTCCTTCTGGTCGGGTAAAATGCCCCCGACTTCCTGAGTGACCGAGTGTTGAGGGCTTAGGAAATCACGTAGCCGGGCTGCCGACCTGCCCCAGTCTCTACGGAGTCTTTTGAGCTCGAGCAACCAGCAAGAGCTCGTACTCTTCGGGAGTAACGGTCACTGTCACTCGGCTGGGATCTTCTATTGTGTACTCTCGATCAGGCGGAAAGTCCCTCCTTCTAGCGCCAAATATGATCCTGTCGCAGAGTGAGGTTGACTCCCAAGAGTGAAGTGGACTAAGTACTGCTGATGTTAGCTCCGACCTACAAAAAAGTGACCGTTAGCAACCCTCCGGGAAAAGTCCCCGGCAAGGCCCTCCGACGGTCAAGTTAGTCTCCATGAGAGAAGAGAGAAAAAGCAATGAAACAGCAGAGAAAATACTATTGCGCGCGTATACCTGTGAAGAGGAGAGTGGAGGGGCTTATATAGCCGAGGGAGCTGACAGCTTCTGCCCTGCCAGCCATATTTTGTCGTATGCGGGAGCAGGGAAACGTGTGGCATACGGTGATAGGGTAAGGTGTCGCATGCCCGAATAAGGCAAGGGGCGCTATCAGCCCGTGGCGAGTGCCGTCTGGTGCCACTCGGTCTGACACAAGCGTAGGTTGTCGTAGTACGGAGTACGAGGGTATGGCAGGAGGATTATCGTGTCAGCGGGATACTCGCGATTCGAGCACGAACGGGGCTAGTCCTACGCCGACTCCCGTACCACTTCTGTTAGTGTCATGTCAAATAGTAGGTGTCCGGGGGTGTGCGACAAACCCCGACTAGGAGTGTCGACCTGCTGTTCCGAGTGAACCCTGGCCATTAGGGGGCTTGGGAGTTCCCTGGCTTGGCAGCCGTTGTTCCTTAGCGTCGTGTGTATATCTGTCGGGGTCGGGCTCTCGATATTCCTGGGTGGGTTGGGTCAGGCTGTATCCGCTCGGCCGGTGGCTCAGACGACTCGGCTCGCTGGGACCTTGGCCACGACCCATCCTTACGTGGCGCCAGGTTGGCCAGCCGAGCTACACGTGAGCTAGGCCGATATCATATATATAATCAAAATGGAGGGAATATATATATATATATAATTGCTCTCATTGTCTTAATAGCACTTCACGCTATATACAATAGCACATATAACACAAATTAATATAGTACTGAACACATTGTCTAAATTTTCTACTAGATGACTGTTGGAAGAAAAATCATGATAGAAAGATTATGGAAGAAAAGAAATTGCACTGTGGTGGAAGAGAAGAATAAGGAATGTGAATATCAACTTACTTTCATTCATTGAAAATATAACATATTTATAGATTTATTGGATAAACATTGATTCTACATTTATCTCCCATATATTGAATATATCTAAATGATTTTTTTTCCTACAAACTCTTATTTTTATATTCCACCTCATCTATCTATTAATTGTCACCTCATGATATTCTATTTCTATCCACTAACTTTATCTTTATCCACTAACTCTATCGCTATCCACAATTAAATTTAATTTCCATCAGGCCCTCTTAAACTTGATTTTGGGACTTCAACCAAATTCCACATCTTGACAAAGTCACCAAATTTGAGTGGTTTAGTAAAAATATCAGCAACTTGATCTTGAGACTTTATGTGTTTCACTTGCACCTCTTTTCTTATAATGCACTTTCTGATATAGTGATAGCGCTATCGATGTGCTTGCTTCTATCATGGAAGACTAAATTTTTTGCTAGTGCTATTGCAGATTTATTATCAATTCGAATCTTGGTTGCTTTTTCTTGTGGTAAACTTAACTCATTCAATAAATTTTTGAGCCGAATAATATGACAAACACATGAAATCGTAGCTACGTACTCTGCTTCATAAGTAGAGAGTGTGACAATAGATTATTTCTTCGACATCCAAGTAAAAGTTGTATCTCCCATAAAGAATATAAATCCTGCAGTACTCTTTCTATCATTCATATCTCCACCACAATCACTGTCGCTATATCCTTCAAGTTTGAAATTGTTAGATGATGAATAAAATAACCCAAAATCCGTTGTACCTTTGATATAGCGCAAAATTCTCTTTGGGATCTTAAAATGGGTGGTAGTTGGAGCTTCCATATATCGGCTAATAAGTCCAAACCATAAAGAATATCAAACCTTGTAATGCCAAGTATTGTAAGCTTCCAACTAAGCTCTTGAAAAATGTTAGATCAACTTTTTCTCCTTCATCATGCTTTGATAGCTTGACTCCGCATTCTACTGAGGTATTTATGGGTTTACTGTTATCCATCTTGAACTTCTTTAGCATTTCTCTTGCATAACCTTCTTGTGAGATAAAGATTTCATCTTCCATTTGATTCACTTCGATGCCTAGATAGTATGTCATGAGCCCAATATCAATCATCTCAAACTCCTTAGTCATCGCTTCTTTGAAATCTCCAAACATACTTGGATTGCTTCTCGTGAAGATCAAGTCATTGACATATAGGCAGGTAATCAAAACATTTTTATCCTTATTCTGAATGTATAGTGCATGTTCATAAAGATATTTAATGAAGTCTTTCTCTTGTAAGTACCTATCTATCCGGTTATTCCATGCCCTTGATGCTTGCTTAGCTCGAGAGAGTTTTTTTCAATTTTAGAACTCTGTTTTCTTGTCCTTTAACTTCATAACCTGATAATTATCGAACATAAACTTCTTCTTCGAGAATTCCACTTAAGAAAGTAGATTTTACATCCATTTGATGTATTCTCCACTTATTTTGAATTGCTAATTAAAGAAATGATTAGTCTGACAGTTTCTAATTGAGCAACGGGAGCGAATACCTAATTATAGTCGATGTCAAATTTTTGATTGTAGCCTTTTGCCACCAATCTTGCTTTGTATATTTCAAGTTCTCCTTTGGCATTTTTCTTTATTTTGTATAACCATTTCACACCAATCACCTTATGCCTTTCAAGAAGTAGAGTTAATTTTCATGTACCATTCTTCTCGATCACCTTGATTTCTTCGTTCATTGTATCTTTCCATTTTTTGCTCTTTATATTTTTTTAAAAATCTATAGGCTCGCAATCGGCAAAGAGACAAAATAGAGTAAGATTATCTTGATTTCAATTACCTCATAAAGGTCACGTAAGCTCTTAAAGCGTAATACTCTTTCACTTGAAGTTGATATGGATGAATTTTCTTGAGTATTTGTTGTTGATGTTACTAATGAAGTAGTAGGCTCCTCTCTTGTTTGCTTTAACCTTGGGTTCTCTACATCTTCTTCAAAGTATAGAAAGAAGTTGTAATCTTCATTTTGAGATTCCCGATTCCATTCTTCTTCTTCATCAAATACAATATTATGGCTCATGATTGTCTTCCCAGTATTTGAATTGTATAGCTTATACCCTTTTGAGTTAATATTATAGCCAATAAAAATGAACTTCTTATTTTTATCATCCATTTGCTTCTTGTGGTATCTTGCCCCACACACTCCTTGTTGGTGACCGGTTGGATAGGTATACTGCACATGTAATCGCTTTTGGCTAAAGTTCCTTTGGTAATCTCTTACTTTTGAGAATGCTCCTTGCTATGTCAGGAATGATTCAATTCTTTCTTTCCGCCACTCTATTTTATCGAGGGGATCTTGGAATTGTCAGAGGTTGTTGTATTTCGTTGGCTTCATAGAATTCTTGAAATTTCTTTGAAGTAAATTCTCCTCCTCGATTATATCACATAACTTTATTTTTAGATCGCTCTCCTTTTCTATTGTAGCTTTAAATTTCTTGAATATGCCAAAGATCTTTAATTTTTTACTTTAAGAAATACACCCAAGTTTCAGAGAAAAATCATCTATGAAAAAAATAAAATAATTACTCTTACCAAGTGAACTTAATTTTATTGGACGACAATCATCTGTGTGTATAAGTTCAAGTGGCTTTTAGGCTATTGAACTTAACTCATTTGGAAGACCTTTTTTAAATTGCTTCCCAAATAGACTTGTTTCACATAGTTGATCAGGATGTTTAATGCAAGGTAATCCTTTCACCATCTCCTTCTTTGAAAGCAAAGTAATTCTAGCCCTCTAAAATTGAGATGCCCAAATCGAAGATATCATAGTCAAGTGGTGTCTTTATAACAAGCTTTGAGATAATTAACAATATTATTTTGAATATTAAATAAGAACATTCTATTTCTTGACATAAGCGCCTTAGTAGTTAAGCAACAAATATCATCTTTCAACACGAGTATATTATCTTTTAGATGAACATCATATCCTTTTTTTTTTTTCAAAAAGTTGTTCTAAGCTCAAGATGTTGCTCTTAATATTTGGCATAAAGAAAACATTCAAAATAAATTTATATTTTCCATTCTTCAAGCGGATAAGAATATTACCTTGCCTTTCATGTCAATCTTTGATTCATTTCTGAATGATACATTGCCACCAACTGATTCATCAAGTTCTACGAACATACTTTTTTTGCTACACATAATTACTTGCACTAGTGTTGAGATACCACATTGTATCTTCGCCTCTTTCATTATCTTTGCATGCTAGCAATAGTGTTTCATCTTCTTCTCTTCTTTCTTCCATATAGTTTGCCTTTTCATATACTTTATTCTTAGGCGATCTACATTCTTTAGCATAATGTCTAAATTTTTCATAACTATAGCACTTAACTTGAGATTTATCGTACCTCTAGTTTGTGTGCCCTCTTCCACGTCCTCTTGTTGAATGTTGAAAACCATCCTTGTTCACTAGTGCGGTCTTGTCCATGTCCATGACCTCTTCCACGTTGATTTATATTGTTAGAGAAGCTTTCATCTTTTTTAGTAATTAGTTGAAGAAAAGTCTTAAGAAGTTGTTCGGTAATCTCTACATTAATTTTTTTCTCTTCTTCATAAGCTTGTAATGAACCCAAGTGCTGCTCTATCATCATGGCTTGCAGATCCTTGGTCTCTTTGATGATGGTTGTAATACTATCAAATTTTGAATTTAGTGATTGAAGAATTTTCTTAATGATCGTTGCTTCTTCTAGTTTCTCACCATTTCTCTTTAATTGATTGGAATGAACTCTAAAGAAGTAATCAGATACCAACTCATCTTCCTTCATACGAAGAGCATCAAATTAACTTCTTAACGTTTAAAAACGTATTTTTTCACCTTTTCTTCTTGATACAAGACTTGAATTTTTTCCCATGCTTGCTTGGCCGAATTAGCATTTGAAATTTTCTCAAAAACATCCTCATCTAAAGCTTGATAAATGAGGAAGAGACCTTTCTTGTCTCTCTTTTTTAAATCTTTCAGATTATCTTTTTGAGTCAAAGATAATGTTGAGTTATCCTCGACTCATCATAACCTTTCTCTATAACCTCCAAAACATTATGAGTACTAAGAAGCGACTTCATCTTAATACTCTAATTATTATAGTTACTCATCCTGAACACTACAACTTGGAAGGGAACCATACCTCCACTAGCTATAGCTCTGATACCACTTTGTTAGAAGAAAAATTATGAAAAAAAAAGAAATTGTACTTTGGTGGAAGAGAAGAATAAGGTATGTCTAATTCAACTTGTTTTCATTCATTGAAAATGTAACATATTTATAGGCATATTGGATAAACATCAATTTCACATTTATCTCCAATCTAGATCAATTTTTTTTTCCGACAAACTCTTATTTTTATCAATAATTATACATCATCTATCCATTATTTGTTACCTCATAATATTTCATCTCTATCCACTAACCCTATCTCTTTCCATAATTAAGTTTAATTTCCAACAATGACTTGGTGCATGGTTTAAGTTTGTGTGTGAATGTACTTCACTTTTTGTGCGCTCTATGTCCATAGAGCGTTATCTATCCACTCTTTCATTCGAGCATGAGCTAAGAGTGTAGGGCACATATGCACAACTGGTCTCTCAAATGTAAACATTGCAACTTCTGAAATACTAGTAAAGTGTCTAATACACTGACATAATAAATTCCCTGTAAGGATTTGTGATTAAAACTTTTCTTCACAATTACTATGAGCAAGTTTGAGGAAACTTCCAACTCATTTCCATCTTTTCCCAAAGTCCCCATTCTTTACGCATATAAATACAAGAGATCAAAAGCTACAAGCACTCTCCTCCTCACTTAAAAAAAAGTTAAAAGCAGTTGCTTTACTTTGCAATTTGTCCAACAACAATTAGGCCACAGCAAGAGTACGGAAGACGAGGTAATTACCAAAAATTTAAAAAGTTTTAAGAAAGTTTAAGAGATTAAAAATAATGTTGGAAATCACCATTATTTCCCATTTCTGCTCATCATGGATAAGATAACGATTCCAATGACCACTGCTACGGTGACAGCAAGAACAATCGCCAAGGTTTTGGCACTCACATGATCACCTGTAATTAAATTAGAACAAGGTGAATTAGCCTTAAGGCTTGGACACTTATGACTCAAATATTTTCTTAAATTAATTCTTATATATAAATACTTTTAAGAATTAATTCTTGTATTTATTATCATTTTTTTATAAAAGAATTGTTTTAAATCTTTGTGACTTATAATATATATAAGTCTAAAAGTAATAAATCTGCTTTAAATCTTTGTGACTTTAAGAATTCTTGGAGGCAAAGAAAAGCTTCCATGTTTCTATAAAAAACAGGAATTATTATAAAGTTGTGGATGGAAAAGGAGATGCGATGCGATGCGATGCGATTCGTGTCTCTCCCTGAGAAATTATTGGAGCAAATAAAATACGGCGGCTTACCGTGGTAGTGACCGGATCTTGCCAAGTCGTAAGCTCCACGGCCACCGGACCAGTAGCTGACGTAGCACTTGCCGAGGTATACGTCGCCAGCATCGGCCGCCCCACAGGCGTCCCTAACCTGCTCCACTGCCGCCGCCACGCACTCGCTGCACTCCCTGGGGCCCTGATCCCCGACGCACTGTGCCAGCGCCCGAACCCGCCCCGCCGCACCCACCCTGTACTCACCTGTTCCACCACCGGCGAGTCCTGCCAGGGCGGCGTCCCGAGAGCCGACCATCTCGGAGCCGCCGCCGCCGCCGCCGCACTTCTTGTAGACGAGGGCGGTGTCAGTATTGCCGATGAAAGAGTCGTTGCTGTAACGGACGAAGCAGCCCTTGAGCTGCACGGCGGCGAAGGTCGCGTAGGGGCAGAGGGAAGGGAGCTTGTCGAGGGCGGAGCGGACGCAGGTGGCGCAGTCGGAGGTGGGGAGGTCGGTGCGGCACTGGAAGAGGCCGTAGGCAGGGGCGGCGGCGGCCGCGTTGCTGGTGAAGTCGTGGTAGGAGGAGAAGGTGGCGGCGCTGGCGACGGAGGTGAGGAGGGAGTCGACGTTGAGTTGGTAGGGGGAGCCGAGGTTGTACCTGTTCTGCGAGCAGCCAACGTAGACGAAGGAAGTGAAGTCGTCGAAGGAGGAGATGGTCATCGAAGGAAAAAAGGGAAAGAGGAGAAGAAAGAAGAGAGCCATTTCTAGCTAGCGCTAGACCGCTAGGATCATGCAGTCGAAGATGGAGGAAGAAGAATCTTGCATGCGATGGATCAATATAACGGAACAGAGGAGTCGTGAACTGCGTGGTTGGCGGCCACAACCGTATTTATATTTTTTATTTATTGATGAATTTGTTTTATTTATCCTCTGTCTTTATGATTATTATTTTAAAATATCTTTAAAGTTTTTAAGTAGCTATTGTAACTCCTAAAATCTTGATCAATTGTCAAAAATGCCATCCACCGCCAATAAATTCTAACGATGTTAATAATCTTGCCCTCGAGATTATAGTACATAGCAGAAGGATAATTAATTATCATTTTAAATATTCACGATTCAATTCTCAATTATGATATATTTTATAGAAATTTTTTTCTAAATGGAACGTTAATCCTAAAACGCTGAACTTCTTGATATAGTTGGTCAGTCGCATGAGGTTAAAAAAATCTCGTTAATCGTTTTTAACGTTATTAATTAGTAATCCTCTGATCCTCCACTCCCAATTTATGATCTTTTGCCATTTGATCCCATACTCAAACTGATTTAGATTAAGTACTAAAATTTTTCAATGCGATGGATGCTATTGTGAGGGATTAGGAAAGCTCCTCTATTGTTTAAATCATGATGATGATGCTGTGGAAGGTAAAACGTCAAGAGTAGCACTGTAGCAGATCTAGATAATGAGAAAAAAAGAGAGATAGAGATACCTACCAACACTGAGTAGTTTTTTAGGGAATATATAAGAGGCCGCAAGGATCGTGGGTTGTGAATTATGGAAGGGTCAATAGAGATTATGCATGAGAATATTTGATTATGCCTTATAATTGCAAAGGTTGTGGCTTGTGAGCAAGACAAAGAACTCGAACAACTGAGCTTAGCCTAGAGGCTGACAGAGTTTAGGGTATCTCCAATGTAAAATTTATGAGAGGTTTATAAAATTAAAAAAAGGTGAATAAAAAAATTCAAATTTGAGATTCTAATTTAAGAATAGTAATGAAAATTCAAATTTGTTCTTTTGTTTTGAAATAAATGTAATATGTACGAAGTCATGTAATTATATATTATGAATTAGATCATAAAAAATTTATTTAGAATTTTAATTATCAGATATATTTTAATAAATTATTATAAATTGAATATGACATATTGAAATCATAAAAAAAAATTATTTAGAATTTTAACGATTGAAAATGTCCGTGCTTGAATGGGAGGGCTCGAGGAGCTCGGAGTGTTTGAAGGGGAGAGTTCGGTGAGCTTGCAATTAATGCCCGGAGGGGAGAGCTCAAGGCGATCGAGAGCTAGATGAGTTCGGAGTGGAGAGCTAAGAAGTTAGATCTTTAGCACAACTAGTGAACCTCTACAAGTGTCAATGTGTTGATCCCAGTGGAAGAGGTTGATTGACTTGTCGACCTCTTGGACCTATTGTAGACCTGTCAGGTGCTGGGCTAGAATAGATCCCTGCAAGCATGGTCTACTGACGAAATTGGTAATCACTAGTCGATCATCTGTCCGCTCAAGTCAGGTCGAGCATTAGATTGATCAGTGTGCAGGACACCGACTTGAAGGGTCATCTTCTAGTGGGTTACCTGTATAGCAAAATTGGTAATCTCAAGTGATTTACAAAGTCAGGCTCCCATGATTTCAAATTTGTCACCCATAACTCAAAATTTATAATTGCTCTAATTTAAAATTTGCCACTGTAATATTTTTGATGGCAAAAGGTGAATCATTCGCCTTCAGCGCCCTGTCAATCCGTCCCAGGATTAATACGGAGGAGATAAATCACAGGGGCTACTAGCCCGGATGCTGTGCCTAGCGCGTGGGGAGGGTGGGCCGCTGTAATATTCTGAATCATGACACTGACAATCATTACATCATCGAGTCTGCAATGACGATTAATATTCCTAGAGCTTATTTGCACCATTGGATCTAGGGCGACGCTTGATCTTCCAAAGTTTCTTTGGACGTGGATTTGGCGAAGATCAACCATTCGCTTGTGGGTTCAAACTCTATATTAAGGTCGAATGTTGCCCCTTTCAGTGTTTCCATCTTCCGGTGATTTCCTATGCTCGAGTCCCTTTTGTCTTTAAATCTCTTTTCCCTTCGTCCTCTTGTAATTCTTCCTTCAGTAGACATGTCTTCTAGAGTTGAAACGTGATGTGTGTGATTTATATATAATTTTTGATATTGTTTTACATACATTTTATTTCATCACATGAGTATGTTTACATATTTTCATCTCTTTTATATTGTTTTTTACTCTGTTTTTTAATTCAGAGAACTGTATTTTTTTGTACATTTTATTGATAGGACCTAAAAATCTTGACGTTGAGAGCAAATTTGGAGACGAAAAGTGAAAGAAATACGCATTGCAACATTATTGGTGACCATCCCGTGCTATCTTTGCTGCCCCACGGCGTGAAAGAAAAGGAGGCAGAAAGCAACAAATTGGAAAGTATAGAGTGAAACACGGCCAGGTTGTGTTGTCCGACACATCTATGTTCTTTGCTGCCCCACGGCGAAAAGTGCGCACCAAATTTCTAACATGCATAATTTTTGACTTGGGTTGAGTCACGAGGACCATAACCTATTAAATTAATGTTCATTCCGAGATCTACAATTTGGTATAGAATGGAATACGTAACAGTCGTGTTTTAGACCCCAAAACATCATTTTCGTGGTGGAGATGTGGTAGTGTGTCTATTTTTTTTTTTTGGAAATTTTATATTTTAGGAAAGTATCCCTAATTTGTTAGGAAAGTTTGTTTGTTTTGGTATTCTTGGAGGCTATAAATGAATAAAGGGGGTACTTGTTTAAAGCATCAAGGGATCAAGGGATTCTCCTCTCCCTATCAAGGGGTTTTCTTATGACAGAGAATTCTAAGTGAGTCATTTCAAAGGAGCCATCGGAGTTTCCGTCCACCATCGAGCATGGAAATTCTTTTGAAGACGATGATTGGTTGAACTCCATTTTCATAGAGTATTACTTTTAATTCTAGGATGGAGGGAATAACTTGATTGATTTCTTAATACTTATTTTATATATATATTCAGCTTTTTTTTATTGTATGATTTGTTGATTCATGATCCGGTATTTTTATGCATATATGATTATGACACTAATAATGTATTTTCATATACCATGTGATGTGGGAAAGGACTGAAAGGTGAACACAACTCTCCAACCATAAGGACTGAAACTTAAGGTGTTGCTGACGAAAATAGTTTAAAATCTCACAAGGATATCATTGGCTATCATAGAGCTTAATAGGTTTATAGTGATTCGACGTCACGAAATAGGGGATAATATCTATAGGACCGTGGGACATTGTGATAGAGTAAAAAGCGATTGTTTTACTAAGGCTACAGTGAAAATAGGAGTCATGTTTGGGTAGACACACCAATATTATTCTAAAAGTCTATATCAATTATTTTTGGATAGACCACCTTTATGCTTATCAAAATTGAGACAAGAGAGTGAATAGTAAATAGGGGGTTAATAATTATCGTGACAAAATCAAAATCTTAGAATTAGTTCACAAACTGAATCACTCCTAAGGCTCCTCTTGATTTGTTTTCTTTCTCTTTCGATTTTTGCAATTTCGATTATTCTAGATAGTTTGTTTCACAATTCCTAATAATGCTCAATTTACGATCCATATAATATAAGATGGATATTTTTTTGACGACAACTATGTATTTATGATTTTTGCCTATTAAGTTATTGCTGTTATTATCGGGGATATTAGTTTGATTACGATTTGGTTAATTTAGATTTTTTTCCTTATTTGCTTTTTTTCGCACTCTTCAGCTCAGATTAGACAGGGCGATTATAATGGCGTTAGTTACCAAAAGATATGTCTCTAGGGAGTTTTGATCTTCTCTTCGCTCTCTATATAACGTAATGATGACCGTATTGAGATGTACACTGTGACATTGAACATTACTATTTTTGCTTCGTTATCTCCTTCCAACTCTTTTTTCAGAATCTGATTTGAACATAGAAAGAGCTAGAACAAGGAGATAACGAAGTAAAAACCTGACTAGATAGGAGTCGATCCGAGAGGAATTGACCTCGACGCACATCCGAAATCGATTCCAAATACATCATTCATCTCCACCGGATCAATACAATATCATTATGCAATAGATTGTAGATGTTTACCAATTATATTGATACAGCTGAAACCTCATTTGATAATTAATATGTCAGATGAGTACAGAAGAGGATTGAATTCTATATTTCTTTATTAGCACACCAACATTCATCAGCACACCAACATTCATCAGCATGGCTTACATAATCAATTCATATTGTACAATTAATAGCACAGAATCAATGTTCCAACACGAATATCACATTGCAGTAACAAATCAGGCCTTTGCTTTGGAAGCCAGCTGCCTCTCCTTCTCCAGTTTGTAAAAGAGACTTCCATCGTACACAGCTCTTATGGTCTCCTTGCGCAGCAACCCGTCTTTATCTTTGCCCAAGTCATACAGCATCTTCCACTCTGCCCAGCTTCCAATCCTGCAATCAATCACAATTATCTTAAACAAAAATTCCATCAAGTCCTTCGCATTTGCCACTGCAGAAATGCAAATGTATACATACCATCCCGCGAAGTCTTTTGGAACTCGATTTGCCAGAAGCATGTCGTTCAATTCTTTGGATGTCAAGCAATCAGGGGTTGTCTTAGCATGCTTCCGAAATATCTCCTCAAACTTGGAATCATCAATCCTGTATGAAAAATAAATACATGAGAAAAAAACTATGTAAATGCTTAAAGAAAAGGCATGGCGGATGGCACACCTTCCCTCTTTGTCGTATGCGCCAGTGTCACTTCCATGTTTGCCCTTTTGAATGTTCTTTATATAAATTGGAAGAAGAGGAGACGGAAAATTTCCCTGACAATAAAACACAAAGTTAGTGCAGTTGTTTAACTGTCTCCTCCTCAATTCTCAATTCTCAATTCTCAATTCTTTAACAGAACACTACATAAGATCATACTGCAGGTGTAGTTTTTGCGCTGAGGAAGCCATTGACGAACAGGGCAGCCACCGTCGACAAAGCGATGCCGCTTCCGATCGCTCTTAGTCCTACCAAGTTAGTGACGCATGCACCTCTCGAACATCAACCATGCGCCATAACAACTAAAGTTCTAAATCGAAAGCATAACGACAAGTCGGAGAATAAAAAAAACAAACAAACCTTGGTAGGTCTCTGAAGGATATATGATGCCGTCATTGTTCCTATCGAAGAAGGCAGCGTGCTTCTGCAACGGGGTGACGCTCACCTGCTTCTCCTGATGCTCACCTGTTCAATTCCCCATTGCCAAAGGCTTAATCCTTGTTCTGTAACTTTTCTGTGACAAACAGATATCATCCTTACTGTACCTAAACCTGTGGGAGGAGCAGAGGATGCCATGCCGAAGTAGACAACGCAGGAGGAAGGGAAAAAGAAAGAAAGGTATAAAAGCAAGTTTTAGTTCCTTCAGAAGTAAACAACGGGTGGGTAACTGATATCTTATGGCAGCGGGAGGAGTATTTATAACAGTTTTTCGTGGCTCTCGTTTATCTTGATGATTGAGTGGCACAGTAGCATTCCTTGAATGTGACGGATTTTGTTACGTGTTCGCTGCGGTTATATATTAGCTTGTTGGTTTGGTATACTATACAAGTTTGTGGTAGAAAATTATTTAGGGTGTATTTGATTGGGGGTTATATTTAATTATTCATCAAAA